>PVKE010002083.1:0-37731 GCA_004027555.1 Craseonycteris thonglongyai
ATCTTATTAAGCAAAATAAGTCAGACTGAAAGAATCAAGAAACATATGATCTCACTTATGGTGGATTATAGAACTGAAAGTAACAAAGAAACAAAAACTTATGGACACACTCAATAGTTTAGTGGTTACCTGAGGGTAAAGGGGGAGGGGGCTGGGAGAGTGGGGTTGGGGGGAGGAGTAGTGAGGGGGCATCAAATATATATGGTGATGGACGGAGAGCTGATTCTGGGTGGTGAGCACATAATGCAATACACAGGTGGTACAGAGTTGTACACCTGGAAACTATGTCATTGTTACCAACCAATGTCATCCCAATACATTTAACAATAAAAAATTTATTGGGGTGACATTGGTTGATAACAATGACATAGCTTCCAGGTGTACAGTTCTATATTACATTGTCTATGTATTGCATTATGTGCTCACCACCCAGAGTCAGCTCTCCCTCCGTCACCAACTCATGGGGATTGGTAGATGCCCCATAAATGTAAGTAGACTCTCAGTTAACCGGTCCCCAGGCCCGATAAATGTAATATTATTTCTTTGGTAGTTTTGCCTGCTGTCTGAGGGTATCGGTTGCTTGGGTTCAGGTTATGGAGAGTCTATTGCATTGACCTTAACAAGCCAACCCTCATAATCCTTTCCAGGGAACAGTGCCGAACCTCGCAATGTTCTCTACTGCTGCTTCCCACGAAATCTCCCCGGATGCAACTTCTCTGTTGACTGTTGGTGGCAGTTCAGTTTACAGACAGCCAAAGTATTAACTGTCTAACGCACTCAGGAGCCTTTGCCACTCATAATCAATGGGAAACGGTTTAACTCACCTGCAGTTTATGCAGCATCTGCAGCAAACTTGCCTCACTGTGGCATTCATAAAGCAAATCAAGAGAGAGGAAATCAACCGCCTCCTAGATAGAAATATGTAAACAGGGTCATTAGAGCACAAGCGACTTCAAGGCAAAGAACTGCTCAGGAGTGTTCTTTTTTGTTTCTCTTATTACTAAATAGAATATGCCAAAGTGGGATTTTCTAAGGGAAAAATAGGCAGAGGAGAAGCTGTGACGGAGGAGTGAGAATGTGTGTGTGGGGGGTATATCATCTATCTACTCAGCAAGGAGTTTGGCATACAGTAAATGCTCAATAAATGCATATGAGTAAATGAATGAAGTACTGTATGCCAACATGGTGTGGGTTCCCATCAAGTAGCTGACCACTAAGGGAGTCAGAGGCCGGAGCTGCCCTGGGCAGCCGCCTCCTCACGGCCCTCCCACACAGCCACCTGCGGACCCCTCAGTGATCTCTGCAGACCCTACTGGGGTACTGAGTTCTGTTTTCACTAGAGCCTATGGCCACTGGATACTGTCAGGCCACAGCTGCAAGTCCAGCCCACTTGGTCTATACTATTATCTGAGAATGGAGCTCTTCTGGTCCTGGTCGTTGACACCCATCCATGCTCGGGTTCAGGACACGCCCCTCTGCTGTCTCTGGCCTACACACACTCTAAGAACTTCAGAATCAGAGTCTAAACACATAAGCACACCACTGTGAGTCTCAGCCGGCCACTTTTATCCTTATCATGACTAGATCACTGCCTGTCCTCTCCGCCTCATAGATCATCGGTTCCTTCAGGTCAAAGACTGGATAATGGCATCTAGTGACAAACATGAGCATTTGTGGACCTTGGATGACTGACTCACCACTGGCTCCCAGTGGCTTTCCCAATCAAATTACTGTCAGTGCTTACTACCTACTCGACATGCTTTCCACTTCGGCAAACACCACTCAAACTTGCTGCCCGCCCTTCAGCGCTTGCTTTTGTCAAAAGCATACAGCTCATAGTCGCTGAGTTTCTACTCTTGAAAGTCTGTGCTGGGTAAAGCGGGTGGGGACTCACATTTAAAGGTGAGTAAGAAGCTGACAACTTAATAGAGTGTTAACACTGATGACATGAAGAAAAGGCAGAAAGAAGTGCTATAAGAAAAGGCCGTGCCACAGCAGGGTCCTCACACCTTGGTGGAGATTAGACTCACCTGGGAACTTGGGAAGCCTAGGAAGGCCCGGGGCTGCCTTCCACATTATACCTTGGCCTCTGTGTGCTTTACTAGCCCTGCAGGAGATTCTGATACCCACCAAAGCTTGGGAACCACTGGTGCAAACCAACGGCAAAGGGTTTCAAGTGGGGAGAGGTCACATCAGGGTGAGTAAGGGAGTCTTATTAAGCAAGTCCTCCTGATAGAAAGCACATTCACATGGAAAATAAAAATGGGTAGAATTTTGTTGGAAGAGACTTCTGAGGAAGGCTAGGGGGATAGGAATGACATTGAATAAAGAAGAAAGCATAGCAAAAACACTGGGGAAAATAAAGAGGTGAGAAGAGAGAGAGAGAGAGAGAGAGAGAGAGAGAGAGAGAGAGAGAGAGAGAGAGAGAGAGAGAGAGACTGCTCCTGCAGAGAGCCCAAGTGAAGCCTGAGGAATTTGTACCAATTCAGGAGAGTGTAGCTTCCCAGCAGGGTACTGAGCAAAACTGTGCTTTTGGAAGATGATCCAGAAGCATTACGTGGCATGAGTTTGGGCAGAAAAACCAGGTCAAAGGCTAGTGCTCAACAAGCACTTTTCTGAGCAGCACTTTGGTCTCCTGAATGCATAACTGATAGCAGTTATCACCCTTGTAAATTCATTTAGATGGCGTTCTGGCCATACAATCAGCCATGCAGCAGGTTATTTAGAACCTTATCATATCTGGCTTTTCAGTTCCTAGGCGGGTAAGTCTGAAGACCAGACTCTGATATGTGGGGCCCCGGTTGTACCACAGATGCTAGTGTGTGTCCTACGGAAGTGTGGCATCTCTGCAACACCCTGTCAGAGCCGCAGAACAACAGAAATCAGCTGTTTTTACTGATGGCTTCCCACGCTGCCCAGCAGCCATAGTCACAAGTGCCAACGCTGTTTAATTCTCAGGTATTTAAACTTTTCATATTAAAATCATAGTTAAAACTCTATATTATAGGAGGTAGAAACCAAAGGAAGTAAGTTAGAGACAACATTATCAAAAACACACACACACACAGAAAAAACCTTTATGCTAGTATCTGCTTTGCTATTAGCTGACCTTTCTTCTAGTAAGCTACTTTGGGTTCTTTTAATAATCAAACGTCAGAGAAAGGAGGGGATGTCGGGATAGCTCAGTGGTTGAGCACTTGCCTCCCAATCACAAGGTTTGGGGTTCCACTCCTGGCCCCAGCCTGTGCAAACCCATATGCTGAACTGTGGCCCAACTGGCAACTAGACACAAAGGTTCTGGCCTCCCATGTAGGAGGCCCCTCACTTCTGTGTGGAGTGAAACTGCGACACAACTACTGTACAACTGTGGAGACTGCTCTGGGAGCCTCCCTCCTTCTCCATCTTCTCTCAAAAACAATAAATAAATCTTTTTTAAAAAATCAGACAAAGCAGAAGCATTTGACTTATTTGTGCAAGTAAAAGCTGGCACTTGAGCAAACCACGGCGGCTGGGGCTACAACAAATGAGATTTTGTTTTAAAGTAATTATGAATCTAGGGGATGCATACCACTCAGAAGAGGCATATCTAAAAATGTCAAGCCAACAGACAAAAACTTATGTTTTTGTGTGTGTGTTTTTTTTAAGATTTATTTTTATTGTTTTTGAGAGAGGGAGATAGAGAGACAGAGAGAAGGGGGAGGACCCAGAACAGTCTCCATAGTTGCACATCATCGGTTTTTCCACATAGTTTCATTCCACAGGTGGGTGCGGGGCTGCACAGGGCAGGAACTGGGCCAGGGTCTCACCCTGGTGAGAACTGAACTGGGGGCACTCCCCAGTTCAGCATATGGGTCCACACGGCCTGGGCCGGGATTTGATCCTCGGTCCCCAGGGCTACAAAGTGAGTGCTTAACCTACCGAACCATCCCAGTTTCCCCTGGTTTTTTTTTTCTGTTTTTTGTTTTTTTTTAATTAAAATTGCAACTGTCCTGAGACGTTACAGATGCTCTTTCTTTGGGCATCCTCACCTTGGCAAGCGAAGAGGTGGACGGTTCTAGCAGGAGCTCTGAGACAGCTTCAGCTTGTAGCACCACCGAGAGCTTTCCGCCTGAAACCAACCAGAAGAAGGAGCTGCAGGTGAGTGAGGCTGGAGGCCGGGCCCACAGAGGCCGCTTGAGAACCCATTTCTACTTCACGTTCACTGACTTCAAAAACTGTTTCTGAAGAAATTATTCACATGCCCTTACCCTAGCTGAAAGACTTCAGGAAATGAGGCGCCTTAACAAAATGTACCTTTAGAGAATGTTTCATAAAAATTTAAGACTGAAATGCAGGAGACTTGTAAGTCTTTTAAAGGAATAAAAGCAGTTACCCAGCCCCTCCACCTTCCCTCCTGCAATGCAAAAGCAGGTAAGGAGAGAACTGCTCTCTCAGGGAGCTGCTGTTACCCATCACATTCACTGTACAAACACCAAATTAGTCCCTACTGTGCACTGAGGGAAAACAAGCAAATAAGAAGGCTGTCTGGGAAAAATCCAGTCATAAAGGCCTCTATTTTTCATAGTACATGGCTGGATACTTTCCGGACAGCCCTCGCATAAACATATGCAACTTGTACCCACCAACTTTGAGGTTTGATGACCTAACTGGTGCTCAGATTTGCGTTTGTCAGAATCACCTGTCACTCATCAGCAGACTGGGGCGGGCCCAGGAATGAGCCCATTTTAACAAGCTTCTCAGTTGCTTCTGATGCAGTGGCCTACAGCTCACACTTAGAAACTGCTGTGGGCTTGGGATCCCTCAGCTGTTGGTATTGCTGTCTAACTCTTGGAAGCACATAAGTCTTTATCTCTCACCAGATTGTATGCTCGTTGATGAGCAAAACTTAAACATTTCTTTATTCCCTCCAAATATCAAGTTTAGGATTGAATGCGTAGCAAATGCTCAGGTCTGAAATTTGGAAACACTCAACAAAAATTAAATAGAACCATTGTTTGAGACAAACTATCAGACCATATGCCTGATGTTGCTCTTTCATCGGAGTTCTATACAGGAGACAAATCTCCCCAGCTAACGAAACCACACCTACCAAGCACTGCCAGCTACAAAGTGTTTATTTTGATAAGCAGAATGGAACTTTGAAATCCTCTGAGAAGAAAACAGCACTCAGACACGTTTATTCCTCATTCTGATAAGATAACGCTATTTTCCAGTCATCACACTGTGCCAATGGATCCACTTCACCTTCCACAGATTTCCTTGCTTCAGTCTATCATTATGTAGCATTATGTAGGCACACATAAGACATACATTTTCAGCTTGTGCTTAACATTTTAAAGATTTATTTTATTGTTTTTGACAGAGACAGAGAGAGACAGAGACAGAGAGAGAGAGACAGAGAGAAGGGGGAGGGCCCAGAGCAGTCTCCTTAGTTGTGCATCATCAGTCTTCAACATGGTTTCGTTCCATACAGGTAGGTGGGGGCCGAGCAGGGCAGGAACTGGGCTGGGGGCCTCCAGCATGGGAGGCACGCCCCCTGAAGCCAGGGGCCGAACTGGGGGGGGGGGGCAAGAACCGAACTTGGGGCCTCCTGCATGGGAAGCACACCCCATTTCAGCATATGGGTCCACTTGGGCCGGGGCCAGGATTCGATCCTCAGTCCCCGGGGCAGCAAAGTGAGTGCTTAACCCGCTGAGCCATCCCAGCTTCCCCTGTGCTTAACATTTTAATGTACAATTTAGTATCACCTCTAGACCAATAAAATGAAACTAGGGTCCATTAATCTCTTAGTACAATTAACCTACACATCATTTCTATTTGAATTTGCAAGTCGTTTTTAGAATCTAGAGAGACCAAGGGTATCTGAAGTTTCAGAAATTCTGAAATCACACAAAATAATCAAACTTCTCCAATATGGTTTCCAACTTGTTCCCAACTCAAAGCATAAACTATACCTCTTCTAAAAACCACTGGGGTCTTCCACACAAAATTGCCCGTTTCCATTTGCCCCCTTCTCTTTTGCCCCAAATGCTTCAGTAAAAGCAATCTGGTTAATGTTGAACAGCCAATATCAATGCTTCAAGCCACTGCTGCCAGGGGTGGGTGGGGATTGCTAATGTTGCCCTGGATTGTGCCCCAGTGTGGTGCTAGTGGAGGGTGCTGTGTGTAACTACTCTTCCCATGAGAGACGTTTACCCTCCTCTGCTCCTTTCAACTCTTTTTTTTTATCATTCCCAGTGTCAGCACATTGAACACTCAATATGAAGTTTATGGTAAGACATATAGAAAGAACTTTTCAAAAGTTGTGGTAAAGGGGAAGCCGGGACGGCTCATTGGGTTAAGCGCTCACTTTGCAGCCCCAGGGACCGAGGATCAAATCCTGGCCCCGGCCCGTGCGGACCCATGTGCTGAGCTGGGGAGTGCCCCCAGTTCAGTTCTCACCGGGTGAGACCCCAGCCCAGTTCCTGCCCTGTGCAGCCCCGCCCACCTGTGGAATGAAACTATGTGGGAAAACCAATGATGTGCAACTATGGAGACTGTTCTGGGCCCTTCCCTTCTCTCTGTCTCTGTCTCTTTCTCTGTCAAAAACAATAAGAATAAATAAATAAAAAAAAAAGTTGTGGTAAAATATACAAAACCAAATGTATTGTTAAAAATGTTTAAGTGTACAGTTCAGTGGCATTAAATACATTCATATTGTGCAACCTTAACCATTCATCCATCGCCAAAACTTTTTCACCGTTCCAAACGAAAACTCTGTATCCATAGAACACTTATTCCCTGTTTTCCCCTCCTCCTAGCTTCCAGTAACCACTACTTTTTGTCTCTGTAAATTTGATTATTTTAGGTCCCTATTATAGGTGGAATCATACAACATTTATCCTTTTGTGCCTGGCTTATTTCACTTAGGATAATGTCATCAGGGTTCATCATGTTGTCACATAGGCCAGAATCTCACTTCTCTTCAAGGCTAATATTTCGTTGTTAGTATATTCCACATTTTATGTACCCATTCATCCACCCATGAGCATTTGGGTTATTTCTACCTTTTGTGATAATGCTGTTATGAAAATAGGGTATGAATATCTGTTCAAGTCCCTCCTTTTAATTCTTTTGGGCATATATCCACATGTTATCGTATGGTAACTCTATGTATAATTTCTTTTTTTTTTTTTTTAAATGTTTTGTTTTTTAAGTAGGGATTTTTATTTATTTATTTATTTATTTTTTGACATAGAGAGAGAGAGAGAGATACAGAGACAGAGAGAACTGAACCGCGGGAGCTCCCAGTTCAGCATATGGTTCCGCACGGGCCGGGGCCGGGATTCGATCCTCAGTCCCCGGCGCTGCAAAGTGAGCGCTTAAACCACTGAGCCATCCCGGCTTCCCCTATGTGTAATTTCTTGAGGAACTGCCATACTGTTTTCCACAGTGGCTACACCATTTTATGTTCCTTCCAGCAATGCACAGGATAATAATTTTTCTATATCCTCAGAAATACTTGATAGTTTTGCATTTAATATTAGCCATCCTAATGGGTATGAAGAGACTATACAATGGAGGTAATTGACAAACACTGCCTCAGCCAGATTAATATTAATACAGATGCCAGGATAGCTCAACAGATTGAGTGCTTGCTTTGCAACCCCGAGGTCCAGGGATTAAGTTTTGGCCCCAGCCTGTGCACACCCATCTGCTGAACTGTGGCACAACTGGTAACTGCTGGGATGGCTGCAAAGGTTCTCACCTCCTACCGTATGCAGGAGGCCCCTGGTTCAGTTCCCGCTCCGCATGGCCCCACATCCACCTGTGTGGAATTTAAACTATGTCACAGCTAATAATGTACAACCATGGAGACTGCTCTGGGCCTTCTCCCCTTCTCTCTCTCTCTCTCTCTCTCTCTCTCTCTCTCTCTTCCCTTCACTCAAACAATAAAATAAATCTTAAGAAAAAAAAAAAGACTAACATCAATAGTCATAAATCATGTTGATTGCATGTACTTTTGATGTGATGCAAATGATACTTTATTCTGCAATGTTCCTTACCAAAACTTATAATTCCAGTCTATCTATAAGAAAAGCATCAGACAAATATCAATAGATGCAATCACAAAAGATCACATATTATATTATTCAATTCATGTGAAATGTACAGAACAGGAAAATACAGAGAGACAGTTAATTAGTGGTTGCTTAGGGCTGGGAGAGAAAGGAAAATGTGGGGGTAGGAGAGTCATAGCTGAAGGTTATAGGATTTCTTCTTGAGGTAATAAAAATGTTCTAAAATTGACAATGGTGTTGATTGCACATATCTGTGAGTATACTAAAACGATACTAAAATATACTAAAAACTTTAAATGAGTGAATTGTATGATATATGAATCATATCTCAAAAAGCTATTTTTAAAAAGAAGTATCCTAAAAAATGCCTGACCAGGCATCCTCAAAACTGTCAATCATGTTATCAAAAACAAGAAGTTTGAGAAACTGTCACACCCCAGAGGAGTCTAAAGCAACATGACACTAAATGTAATGTAATGAGATCCCGTAATAAAGGACATTAAGTAAAAACTAAAAATCTGAATAAAATATGGACTGTACAATATTGGTCCATTAACTATAATAAATATATGATTCTAATGTAAGATGTTAATAGGGGAAACTGGGTTCAGGAAAAGGAGCATATGGAAACTGTACCATGTTCAATTTTTCTGTGAATCTAAAAGTGTTCCAAAATATAAAGTCTATTAATTTTTGAAGTGTTGATTAGAAAGGAATAAAGATACTTAAAAACCAAAAGTGGCTTTCAGTTTTGCAGATAATCTCTGAGTTTTTAATGATGACCACTCAATCATTAAGAAATATCATAGTACAGAAAATGACTCCCCAATGAAGGGCATAAAAAAATGCAAATAACCTATAAACTTCGAGATTCACCAGGGAGGGGAAAAGAATGAAAACATTTGAAATTAGAAATTCTAAAGATTGAAGAAATGAATTTAAGTAATTGGAAAAACTACCATTAAAAATATATCAGAAAAATCAACCAAGAGAAAAGATTGATAGATTTGTGTTAAAAGTAAGAACTCCTGGGGGAAGCCGGGATGGCTCAGCGAGTTAAAAGCTCACTTTGCAGCCTGGGGACTGAGGATCAAATCCCGGCTCCGGCCTGTGTGGACCCATATGCTGAACTGAGGTGTGCTTCCTATGCAGGAGGCCCCCAGTCTGGTTCTTGCCCCCTGGTTCAGCCCCTGGCTCGAGGGGGCATGCCTTCCATGTGGGACCCCCAGCCTAGTCCCTGCCCTGCACGCCCCGCCCACCTGTGTGGAACAAAACCATGTCGAAAACTGATGACACACAGCTATGGAGACTGCTCTGGGCCCTCCCCCTTCTCTCTTTCTGTCTTTTTCAAAAACAATAAAATAAATCTTTAAAAAAAGAGATACTTAAAAAGTAAGAACTCCCGTTCATCAAAAATTCTATAAAGAGAATGGGAAGACAACAAATGAACGAGGAAAATATTATCATTACATAAAAGTAATACAGATTATGTTTAAGAGTATAAAAAGAACTTTGACAAGTCAATAAAAAAAAGACAACAAGAATTTTATAGAAAAGGAAACAAATATGGCTAATAAACACATGAAAGCATTCTCAACCTGAATAGTAATCAGCTAGATAAGATCATAAAGAAATACTTTTAAGTCCATTAGATAGGCAAAAATTTAAAATTCTAGACATCACAAGTGTTAAAGGGGTCAAAAAGGGAAGCCGGGATGGCTCAGTGGGTTAAGTGCTTGCTTTGCAGCCACGGGGACTGAGGATCAAAGCCCGGTGCTGGCCTGTGTGAACCCATATGTTGAACTGGGATGTGCTTCCCATACGGGAAGCTCCCAGTTCAGTTCCCACCCTGTGTGGCCCTCACCCACCAGTGTGGAACAAAACCATGTAAAAAAACAACTGATGACGTACAACTATGGAGACTACTCTGAGCCCTCCCCCTTCTCTCTGTCTCTCTCTCTATTGCTCTCTATGTCAAAAACAATAAAATAAATCTTAAAAAAAAAAAAGGGAGTCAACAAGAGCTCTTATGCATTGCTCATGGAAATGTAAATTGGTACAACCACAGTGGAAAACAATTTACATTGTTTCTCAAAGCTAAGCGTTTGTATCTCCCACAATTAACAATGGCCTGTGTATATCCATGAGAAACTCTTGCACATGTGCAGAAAGAAACATGTACAAGAATATTCATAGCAGTTATGTTCACAATAGCAAAATTTGAAAACAATTTTAATATCCATTAGCAAGAAAATAAATAAAATATGGCTTAGCCACGCAATGGATTATTATATAGCAGAGAAAAGAATATACTATAGCTATATTCAGCAACACAGCATTCCAGCAGGGGAAACAAAATCATGCCTTGCAAGCATGATTTTTTGGGCAAAAAAGGAAGTCCTAGAGGATTACAAAAAATATAATACGCTTCTATGGTGCTCAAAACCAAACCAAGCAAAATTAAATACTACATTGTTTAAGCATATATGAGGAGTGTCTGGAAAAAAATCCAGCCATTGTCAATATAACAAGACTGGTTACCCGGTTGGAAACTTTCCGTATATCCCTTATATGCACTTAGGATAGAAATTACATTTTAATAAAGTAATAGAATCATATCACAAGGAGATACCATCAGAATGGCTAAAATAGAAAAAATGAAAATGTCCAATGTTGGTGAGGACATGGGGGCCATTGAAATTCTGATCCACTGCTAGTTGAGTGTAAAATAGAGTAACTGTTTTGGAAAACTGTCAGTTTCTTAAAAAGTCAAATATATCTCTACCCTACAACCCAGCACAGCAATTCCACTCCTATGTATTTATCTAAGAGAAATGAAAATATATGTCTATACAAAAAATTTGTACAAGAATGAGTATTTATAGCAATTTTATTTGTAATAGATAAAAACTGGAAATAACACCAATTCCCTTCAGTGGTGATCCATAATAGAATACTACTTAGAAGAAAAAAGGAGCAAATTACTAATGCAGCAACAAAAAGAATAAATCTTACCAACATGCTGAATAAAAAACAGACACAAAAGAGTATACACACTGCATAATTCCATTCATCTCTATGATGATAGAACTCAGATCAGTGGTTGGTTGCTCCTGGAGGTAGGGATTATTTAGAAAAAGATACAGTTGATCAGGAGGAGAATTTTCTGAGGTGTTTGTTAATGTCTTATATTTTGATGAGTGTACGGGTTACAGGGATGTATGTGTTTGTCAAAATTACTCAGAGACAGGGTGAGGGAGGAGGGAAGGGGCATCACATATATGGTGATGGAAAGAGAACTGACTTGGTGGTGAGCACACAATGCAACACATAGACGATGTAGTATAGAATTGTACACCTGGAACTTATGTAATTTTTACCAACCAATGTCACCCCAATAGATTTAACAATAAAAAAACTAATGAAACTGTAAAATTAAGATCTATGCATTTCACTATGTGAATCATACCCTGACAAAAAATTCTTAGGAAAAATATCAGAACTGCATTTTATATTGTATTTTCTGATAACCAAAAACTGAAAATCTACTTTTTAAACATCTGCTTTAAAAACCACGGTGAATATGCTTTGTTTGCTAAAATGCCATCTTTTCTGTAATTTTTAAAAATTTATTTAAAATGTTTGGCTTTGTACTTTTATGTCACTGTGTACGCCAAATGGAATGAAAAGCCAAAAATGGTTCTCAGAATTGGTGAACCTCAGATTCACCTAGGGAATTTCTTAAAAATCCCAGCACAGATGTCCGGGTCCTGCCCAGAGCTACTGAATTAGAACCTTCAGTTAGCTATGAAACAGGAATATGGACAATTGCAATTAAGCTCTTCTCACTACCTATCAGCATATCATTGCTTTATCTTTGTATTTGTTTCCCCTGCTGGAATGCAAGCTTCAACTAGAATGTGTAAGTTGCCTTGTGTAAAAAAGGGAAGGCTGCGATAGGGTGAGCAGTCTTGACACCTTGAAAGAGTCAAGGAGGCAGGACCAGGTAAGGAAGGGGACAGAAAGATCACAGGTAGCAGCACAAACTCTAGACTGGGAAGGGAGCTTAAAATAAAATCTTCCCTAGGGAATGCTGGGCTCTATGCCACATCAGCCACCCCTGTCTATTGCCACTGGGAAATCTTTAATACAATATTAATTCCTCATTAGTGAATAGATATGACAGGTGAGTCAGAAGGTGAATCAGAAGAAATGCCGAGTCCTGCTTTAAGGAGAATAGGCGAAGGTGGGTGATAAAGGCTGCTGGTGGGTCAGCCATCAGGGTCATGTGTACTCACGTTGAGAAGCATATTTGTCATGGTAAATCTCATAGGCTTTTCTGTGGGCATCAGTGAGGGTCTGGAGACGTGAAGATCTTGTTTCCTGGTGGGGGAGTTCCGTTATCACCTCCTCCAAGTCACTAAAAGTGAACCAGATCTCAACTAGGTCCCCAAAGGACTGGAAGGCAAATGCAGCATAGTCAGCAAAAAGGTCAGCAAAGACTTCACTTCCCTGGATGGTGCTGCTGGGGAGGGCCTGGTGGTGCAGGGTGACCAGGGGCTGCAGCCCCGCGGTCCTCACAGCCTCAAGGAGTCGCCGGTAACACTGCACTGTCTTCGTGTCTGGCTCCTTGGAGCTTCCCGCTGGGAGAAGTTGTGCCCATGGCAGAAATACTTTATAGTGGGTGATCTGAATGGCACGAATACTACTAAAGTACTCCGGCAGGAAGGCGGGCAGTGGCTGGCGACAAATGTAAATGTTTTTGTCCCCTGCTACAAAGTTAGAACTCTGGTTTCCCTGTGGACTGCTCAGGTTGTACAGCAAGTCATTGGTTAGAGGACCAGCAGCGGAAATGAAATTTCTATCAGGTTCCCAGTCTAACCCCCTGCATGAAAAACTTAGGAGGACAATAGAAACTAAATTCCAAGTCCGCTCCATTTTCAAGGAACTGTTAGGAGGAATGCAGAGTCCTTACTTTATAGCTACAGCTGAGGTTGTAAAACACTAAGTGATTATTAACACTTAATATTTAACTGAGTTATCTAGGATAATGAAATCAGTACATAGTTCACCAATGCAATATCAAAAAATTTAAAGACCATAAGAGATAAAACCTCAGATGTCTGATATAATTTAATCAGGGGGACCTGGACAATGCCCTAATAAAAAATGTCTCCTCAGTCTTACAAATTAATTTAAATTTTGCTTACGTAACAGAACAAAATTGAGCCCCTCGTCAAACTTTTTGTCTCCTTTAAAAAGATGTAAGTAAATGATGAGCAGATTATGTAAAGGCTCAAACAATATAGAAACATATATGAAAATTTAAGTTCCCCTTCAATTACTCCCCTCTTTTCCTAGTGTGAGAACTTTCAACACCGCTTCCTTCCAGTTTTCTTTCCTCTCTGTAGCTTAATGGTTATTTAGGAGTCGGAATGCCTGGGTATAAATCTCATCTGGGAAAAGTTACTTAATTTCTCTGTGCCTGTTTCTTCATCTGTAGAATGGAAATAGGTTGAGAGAATTAAATGAGGTCATTCTTTAGCATGTTTAGAACAATGTAACGTTGACAATACCACACAGTTTTAATTTCTATGACTGTGTACTTTTGATTTTATGATAGGACATGGCCTCTCCTTTTATTTTTTTCCCTGGGATTTTCTTGATATGTGTTTGTATTCACTCTTTTTTTTTATTTTTTATTTATTTTTTAAATAGGAATCGTTTTATGTCATTTACTAGAATTTTCAAGATGGCCCTGACAACTTCATACCTGGTACCCACCATTCTGTTGTATCTATGAGTTTGTGTTTTATTTGCTTGTTGCTTTTTGTTTTATATCCCATATATGAGTGAAATATGGTTTTTGTCCTTTCCCATCTGACTTCCTTCACTTAGCACAATGATCCCAAAATCCATCTATATTGTTGCAAATGGCAATATTTCATCTTTTTATGGCTGAGTAATAATATTCCAGTATATATATGTATCACATCTTTTTTATTCAATCATCTGTTGAAGGACAATTAGGTTGTATCTATTGTGAAGAATGCTGCAATGAGCACAGTGGCACATATATCTTTATAAATAGGTGTTTTCAAATTTTGGGCGTAGATATCTAGAAGAGGGATTGTTGGGTTAGATGGTAGTTCTAGTCTTAATTTTTTGAGGAACTTCCATACTGTTTTTCATAATAATGGCTGCAGCAATCTACCTCCCTACCAGCAGTGCAAGAGGGTTCCTATTTCTCTACAAACTCTCTAACACTTGTTATTTCTTGTCTTATTGATAATATCCATTCTAACAGGTGTGAATGCATTATTACTCTTATAACTAGTGATGCTGAGCATCTTATATCTGTTGGCCCTCTTTTTGTTGTTATTTTAGATATTATTCTTTCTACTTACATAAAAAGTTTTCTGTAAAACAGTACACCATGTTATGCTGGTAGCAGCTTCCTTCATCTCGTGTTTACCATGTCTCCTGATTGCATCATTTTCTTTTGTGCTTAATGTAATCTCATGTTGTTTGGTTGATCATGACTCTTAAGCATACAATTGCTAATGTTGCCATATTGAGTGATTTACCTGGCAACACAAGTGAAAGTGATTAAAGGATGACAAAGATGGAAAATTAGTGATGGTTACTGATCGACAGTCAGGTATGTCCCATTCCATCATAGCTATGATCTTGAAGAACAAAAACAAAGTGACACAAGCTATTAAAAAATCTTTTTCACTGAAGGCAACGAGACTAACAAAATTTGAGAAGGACCTATATCAGACATGGAGACACTTCTAACAACATGGATTAAAGATCAGACACAGACATGTATCCCTCTCAGCACCAGGACAATCAGGGCCAAAGCAAAAAGGTTTTTGTGGTGTTGAAAGAAAAGGATGGACCCTACCATGATGTTGAATTTACTGCTAGTTCTTGGCAAACTATTCAGGATCATTATTCATTACATAATGTGAAAGTGAGTGGCAAGTCTACAAATGCTGATGTGAAGGCAGCTGACGAATTTTTGGAAACTAGCTAAGCTGTTTGTGGAGGAAAATTATCCGAGCAGATATTCAGTGTGGATAAAACCTCCCTATTCTGTAAACAAATGCCTGAAAGGTCTTTCATCCATAAGGAGACCCTGTCAGTGCCAGTTTTCAAGGCTTTTAAGGACAGGATAGCAGTCTTGCTTGGAGCAATGATGCAGGCTACACATGGGAATCCTTTGTGATCAGGCAGTGAGAATCCCAGAGGCTTTAAGCACTAAGCACGTCTGCCCGTGTACTACAGGAGCAATAATGAATGACCCAACTCCTCTTCCAAGAAGCCGTTCAGATTTGCTTCCAGAAAAATAGAGAAGTACTGTTTGGGCAATAGCATACTTTTCAAGATTTTGCTTATTGTTGATAATGCTCTTAGACATCCCTTGTATGAGTGATCTGCATCCCAATATCAAAGTGGTGTTTCTCTCTCCAGACACTGCAGCTTGAGGCAATCAATGGAACAAAGAGTTACAACAGCTTTTAAGCCCAACTGCCTGAGGCTACCTCAGTCCAGGCTACTGCTGCAACTAAGGAAGACACGGAGAAGCCTCCAATGCAATTCTGGAAGGTTTACACTGATGACTACCTCAAGAAACTTGCTTGGGCTTGGGGTGATGTCACCAAGAACTATGTGAATAGCATCTGGAAGAAGAAGCTCAAGAGGTCTGTCCATGACTTCACAGAATTTGCCAAGGAGATTACAAATATCAACCAGGCTGCTGATGGCTGAGAGGGCAAAGAACTTTAACCTGGGTGTGAATGAGGAAGACTTTGAGGAGCTCCTGGAGGGGGTTCCTGAGGAACTGACCAATGAGTTGTTGAAACTGGAACAGGAATGAGTAGCTGAGAAGAGGCAAGAGAAAGGGAAACGGCAGAAGAACCCCAAGAAAATTCACAGTGAAGGGTTTAGCAGAAGCTTTTGCTCCATAAAAAGTTTGAAAACATGGACTTGAAATGGAAAGTGTCAGGGTGAAACTTGGGAAATTAATGACTGAGACTTGGGTAGCTTACAGTTTTTGTTTCAATCCCTAGCTTGCTTTAACTGCCTGCTATTCAACTATTTTTGTTTCTCTACCTCCTTGTGTAAATTAATGACTCTGTGTTTTTGTTCCCTTTCTTAAATCCACACATAATCCGTTAGTCCAATTAATCAGTGGAGCACTAACATGGAAAGAACAATTTCTCAATTCTCAGGTGCCCTGAAACCGGGGTCCCTGGTTGCAACTCCCCAGCGATTTTGTTGCTGAGGCATAAAACACCCGCCACCAAGATAACATTATTTTACAGCAGCCCTGGGAGGCCCGGGAGGCGATTTTTCAACTGTTAAATCCTAAAACCTGTGCAACCGACTCCCACTTCTCTTTGTTCTTCCCCTACCTGCCTGCCTATAAAACTTTCTGGCTGTCCTGAGAAGGGGCAGGCAGACTTCGAGACGGAGTCCACTGCCTTCCCTAAGTGCTGGCTTTAGGAATAAACCTACTTTTCTTTCCATAAACCTTGTCCCTCAATTATTGACTCATGATGTGGTAACAGCCAGACCGTATCCCCGGAACAAAAATTGGCAACTCAGATGGGATTTTTTAACTCAGAATTGGTGAGTCTTCCCCCTCGCCCCCCAGGGAGGGAGCAGGAAAAGGGCAGCACAGCCGCTGGAAGCCACAGTTGCTTGTGGCAGGCCAGCCCCCAGCAGGGCCATTGCAGGGCTGTCGCAGAAGCTGCAGAGTTCTTTTGTCTTGGAAACTTTTCCGGGCTCTCCCATTTTCGTGCTGTCCGCCAGTAAATGCTTATGCTAGTGGGAACAACGGGGTTGTTAGGATTTGGGAGCCATGGGTTCATAAGTCTGGGCTTGTTACATCAGAGAACACATGGGAAATCCTCCACCACTGGGGCTTTATGCCTCATAGCTCTCGTTTGAGGCTAATCTCCGGTACCAGTTTAGGGCTTTTATGCCATTCGGAGTCTTGTTGAGACCAATTTGTGGTACCGGTTTTGGTGGGAGACCAGGTTTTGACCCACAGCTCCTTGCTACTGAAGATTTGTTTTTTTGTGTGTACTCACGTTGGCTTTTGGTTTAGTGTGATTTAATTGTAGGCTGACCAGATGTACCATTTTAAATGGGACAGGAAACAACGGTACTATACCATTTCAAACAGTGCATTTGGTCCTCCGACTCTCACTGGGCTAAATTCAAGGTATTAGCAGGCTGACCAGATATACCATTTGAAACGAACCTGCTGTTTCCGTCCTGTTTAAAACAATACTTCGGGTCTGTCTATTTATTTATAACTTATTTTGTTCATCTTTAGTTTGTTTTCTCCTCTCTTTATCCTTTGATGATATCATAAGCTAAAGATGGGGGGCGGGGGCTCTGTAGCAATACCATTTGAGAGCACTCTGTGTCATATAATGTCTGACTGGTCAACCTTTAGTTATAAACAAAAAACGCATAGATTCTAAGGAGAAATAGCCTCTTAACAGGTCAGTGAACTACTATACTATTTTTCAGTTAGAACTTTTTTGTCAAAGACCAGGAAAATGGGATGAGGTCCCTTATGTGCAAGATTTTAGGATATTGCACAATAGCGATTCTAAAAAGAAAGAAACTAAACTGATGGTTCAGCGAACAGGGGGATCCACCCGTCTCCTGTTCCACTTACAATTGAACAAATCTATTTTCACAAACTTGGTAAAAGTAAAAGTCTGATAAGGTTTTTCTGATCCTCAGTAACTTTCAAGGTTTTCAGATAGCCGCACAGTTATAAACACAGCTGCTACTGCCTGAGGTTTGAGTAACTAAAGAAAAAAAAGGGGCACTTAAAAACAAGAGGCTAGTCTCTCAAGCCAGACCTCCCACCGTTTTGTTTCAACTTCTTTGAACCTGTTGAGGAGAAATAAAAAATCCTTGGTTCTCTTTGTAATTATTAATAGTTCTGTTTATATATGTATGATCTCTGATATCTGTGTTTATGTTATATAAATAATATAACGTCTGCCTTCGGATGGTATTACCAGGTTATAATATTTATTTTATTTTATTTATTTATATTTTTCTCAAGATTTTATTTTATTGTTTGAGAGAGGTGAGAGAGAAAGAGACAGAGACAGAGAGAAGGGGGAGGGCCCAGAGCAGTCTCCATAGTTGTACGTTATTAGTGGTGACATAGTTTTATTCCACACAGGTGGATGTGGGGCCACGTGAGGTGGGAACTGAATTGGGGGCCTCCTGCATGGGAGGTGAGAACCCTCGCCGCCATCCCTGCGGTTATAGTTGCACCATAGTTCAGCATATGAGTTTGCATGGGCCCTGGATCTCGAGGTTGCAAGGCAAGTGCTCAACCTGCTGAGCTATCCAGCCATCCCCAGTTATAATATTTAATTGTCTTAAAAAATTAAGTGCTTATATAAATGTAAATAAATAATAAAAACTGACCCAAGTACTTTTTAGGATGATGTATTTGGAAAGATGTTTGATAGTAAGACTGGTAATAAGTTTTAAGTTTTGTTTTACCCGGGTTTAAGACATGTAATCTTTGTTACAAAATATGTTAAAACAAAATAGCTAGGGTAATAATTGAATTTAGAATCTCCCAGACTTATTGCAATTAATTAAACTAAAATAAAAGCTGTCAATAACCTCTTTTCAGTAGTAATAATTATGTTATATTATATATATATGATATAATATTGTTTGATAGGTCTGAGTTCACACGCTTCTGGTTTCTAGGTACAAACAATGAACACTAAAAAAATAAAGATCTATTAATAAATATGTCTTATACTTTATTAAAAACATGATTCCCAAAAAACGATGCCTCTAAAGTGTACAAAGTATGTTTGTAGATTTGCCAGTGGCATCAGAATACTTTTCGCTATTCTATACTGTCTTAATTAGGTCCTGGAGTACTTTAGAAAACGAAATCTCCACAATAGTAAGAAGTAAGCTTTGCTAGTAATTATATAAACATCTATTTCCAGGATTGCTATAGGGTTCACATGCCCTTCTCAGTGTCAGACATGGGCCAATGTAAAGAAACGTGGCCTGATGTTTTCCCTGACCTGGCAGGGTGCTATAATGGTTCTGGCCCATGGTTACAACCCTGGTAAAAAGGCTCAGATCCCAAGAAAAGTCCAGAATAAAAAATGCCCTACTCCTCCAAAACAGCTGTGCCCCATGCAAAAAAAAAAAAAAAAAAGAAGTGCCCTGGAAGAGGGATTGTCCCCTGTTCCCAAGGGAAAAGGGACCAACTCCTTTCCTGCAAATGGCTGTGATCCACTGAGGGGAGCCGAGGTTCCCATCTCTCACAAGAAAAAAGAAGGCCATTCTCATGACAGGGGAGGAACTGCGGGTGACCCTTGACATGGCAGGTAAGCCTGTTAATTTCCTGATTAATACAGGAACGATCCCCTGGGGGGAAACTAGTATGTTTGTGATTTTTTTCTAACATGATATTGAGAGACGATAGCCTCTCTGACTGCTGGATATGCCATAAACTGCCCCCCTCCCTGCTGTAATCTCTGGTGCCCTTAGGCAGGGATGACACCCATTTTTAGCAGGAAGCAGCTAGAGCAGTCTTTGTCCCTCATCCCTGTCAGTGTCCTATTGATCCTCCTTCGTACATTACTCTGATTTTCTAGAAATAAAATGAACATATGACAGGAGGGACCATAATGGTGAAACTTGGGAAATGAATGACTTAGCATGCAGTCTGATTCACCCCCTACCTTGCTTTCTTACCTACCTTCTCTTTCTTAACTGTTTTCTCTTTGTCACCACCCCTGGTTAAATTAATGACCTGTTTTGTTCCCTTTCTTAAGCCTACACATACCTCATTAATCCAATTAATTAGTGGAGTACTAACCTGGAAAGAACAGTATCTCAATTCTCAGGTGCCCCGGCACCAGGGTTGTCCATGGTTGTAATTCCCCAGCAATTTTTGTTGCTGATGCATAAAACATCTCTGTCACAGGGATGCCAGGAGGGCTCAGGGGGTTGAGAGCTCACCTTGTAGCCTTGGGGTCTGAGGATCAAGTCCCAGCCCCAACCTGTGCGGACCCATATGCTGAACTGGGTGTGCTTCCCATGCGGGAGGCTCCCTGCCTGGATCCTGCCCTGTGAGGCTCCATGCCCAACTGTGTGGAATTAAACTATGTCAAAAACTAATGATGATGAGGAAGCCGGGATGGCTCAGTGGGTTAAGCAGTTGCTTTGTAGCCCCAGGGACCAAGGGTTCCTGGCCCCTGCCCATGCAGACCCATATGCTGAACTGGGGAGTGCCCCCAGTTCAGTTCTCACTGGGGTGAGCCCGCCCAGTTCCTGCCCTGTGCAGCCCTGCGCCCACCTGTGGAATGAAACTATGTGGAAAAACCAATGATGTGCAACTATGGAGACCGTTCTGGGCCCTCCCCCCTTCTTTCTGTCTCTATCAAAAACAATAAAAATAAATCTAACAAAAACCCAAAAAACTGGGGAAGCCGGGATGGCTCAGTGGGTTAAGCGCTCACTTTGCACGCTGGGGACCGAGGATCGAATCCCGGCCCCGGCCCATGCGGAACCATATGCTGAACTGGGAGCTCCCTCAGTTCTGTCTCTCTCTGTCTCTCTCTGTCTCTCTCTCTCTCTCTCTCTGTCAAAAATAAATAAATAAATAAATATATATATTGAAAAAAAACCCAAAAAACCAAAAAACTAATGATGTACAACTATGGAGACTGCTCTGGGCCCTCCCCCTTTTCTCTCTTTCTGTAAAAAAAAAACCAACCCAATAAAAATAAATCTTTTTAAAAAACGAACACCTCTGCAACGACTGCTGAATTCGAGATAACGTTATAACGTTATTTTACAGCAGCCCTGGGAGGCCCAGGAGGTGATTTTTCAACTGTCAAGCCCTAAAACCTGCAAAACCAACTCCTACTTTCCTTTGTTCTTCCCCTACTTGCCTGCCTATAAAACTTTCTGGCTGTCCTGAGAAGGGGCAGACTTTGAGACAGAGTCCACTGCCTTCCCTAAATGCTGGCTTTAGGAATAAACCTACTTTTCTTTCCACAAACCTTGTCCCTCAATTACTGGCTCACAAGTGATAAGCAGCGGACCTTATCCCCGTAACAAAAGATTTTCATTAACAGAGAAGAATGTTCATGGTCCATTACCTGCTTACAAGCAAATTTATTATGAAAAAAATAAAAAAATAACCAAGCAAACCACCATGAACATATTTCTGAAAAGAATGACACATCCTCAGGAGCCTCAGGCAGGTCCTTCAGGAGGTATTCTGGAAGGCATAACCATAGATGACAGCTTGGTGAGGTATGGCCCCTGAAGACCTGCTAGTGGGATGAGATGTGGAGGTGCAAGACAGTGGTATTGATGGTCCTGACCCTGTGTAGGCTCAGGCTAAGCTTGTGTTTGTGTCTTAGTGTTTAACAAAAAAGTTAGTTGTTTTATTTGTTTTTTTTTAAGTAGACCAAAAAAAAAAAAAAAAGATAGAATGTCTTTCTTTTTGGTATGGCTGTACAATGTGTTTGTGTTTTAAGTTATTACAGAAGTTGTAAAGTTAAAGGACTTAAAAGTTGGGGATGCTGGCACACTATTTTTACTGTATCTTTTGTATGTTTAGATGTGTTTAGATATAAAACACTCACCATTGTATTACAATTGCCTAGAGTATTTAGTACAGTAACATGCCGTACAAGCTTGTAGCTTAGGAGCAAGTCTATACCATATAGCCTAGGTGTGTACTAGGCTATACCATGTAGGTTTGGGTAAGTGTACTCTACGATGTTGGTACAAAATTGTCTAACAATGCAGTCTTCAGAACACATCCCTATCAATAAGCCACTGTAACTATCCACTTCGTCATAAATGAATTTTGAATTTTGTCAAATGCTTTTTCTATTGAGATGATCATATGACTTCTATTTTTCATCATTAGTGTGAAATATCACATTGGTTGATATGTGGACGTTGAACCATCTTTGCATCCCTGGAATAAATCACATTTGGTCATGGTGCATGAGCTTTTCAAAATGTATTGCTAAATTCAGTTTGTTAATATTTTGTTGAGGATTTTTGTGTCTATCACGGATATTGGCCTACAATTTTCTTTTCTTATAGTTTTTGGTCAGATTTTCTATTTCTTTATAATTAAGTCTTGGTATGTTTATTTCTAAAAATTCATCCAGTTCCTCTAGGTGGTCAAATTTTTCATGTATATATAGTAACTATTCATGGCAGTCCTTTATGATCCATTTAATTTGTGGTATTACTTGTAACATCTCTGATTCTTTAGAAATCTTTTTTCCTTAGTGAGTCTAACTAAAGATCTGTCAATTTTATCTTAAAAAAATGCTTTAGTTTCACTGATCTTTTCTATTGTCTTTTGTCTCTATTTCATTTATTTCCACTCTGATCTGTTCTTTCTTTTCTACTACTAGCCTTAGGCTTTGTTTGATCTTTTTCTAGTTCTTTGTGATATAGTCAGGTTTATAGATTTTTCTTGTTTCTTGATGGGGGAACCCATAAGCTCCTCTTAGAACTTCTTCATATGTTTTGGTATGTTGTATTTCCATTTGTCTCAAGGTTTTTTATTGATTTCTTCTTTGACCCATTAGTAGCATATTTAATCTCCATATTTGTGAATTTTCCAGAGGCATTTATGGCTGGATTTATTCCAGATAGCGCTCATATGTCTAAGTCCACCTGGTCTAACATACCACTTAAAGTCAATGATTCCTTATATTATCTGATCTATCCATGAATGAAAGGAATATTAAAGCCCCCTATTACTGCACTGCCATCTACCTCTCCTTTAGGTCTGGTAATATTTATATTAGGTACTCCTATGGCTATTTTTGCACACTCTCTTTCCCATGTGTCCTGAAGATATTTCCATTTCAAACATATAGATTTACCCCTTTTTGTTTGTATATCCCATAGCACAGCTATATCACAACTTACGCAGTTATTTCCTTGATGGACATCTGTTGGCATTTTGTTGAAAATAGATTAAATAGGGGATGCCGTGAGATCTCAACAGGTTGAGTGCTTGCCCTACAACCATGAAGTCCAGGGATCGAATCCCAGCCCTAGCCCGTGCAAACTCATATGCTGAACTGGAACGTGCCTCCCATGCAGAAGGTCCCTAGTTCGATTCCTGCCCTGTGCAGCCCCACATCCTCCTGTGTAGAATGAAACCATGTCAAAAATTAATGATGTACAACTATGGAGATTGCTCTGGGCTCTCCCCACCTTCTGTCTCTCTCTCAAACAATAAAATAAATCTTAAAAAAAAAAAAAAAAATTATAGATTAGTTGACCCCAAAATTTAAGTAGTCCCATTTAGGAATATTTTGAGCTACCCATTTTATTAAACACTTGTTTAGTTTTCTTCCTATCAATCTTTTGTATTCCATCATCCATTAGGTACTTCATCTCCCTGAGAAGTAATATGTGGAGGAAGAGGGTGTGGAAACATAAGCATGTTTTCAGATGTGCAAAAACTGATTTTATTTGGTAGTAATAACCTCCCCTCTCTCTGGCGTCCCATCCCCCCCCCCCCCCAATGGTAGAATGGGCAGGGGAGGACATGAACTCATTTCCTGAGCTTTAAATTTCCCTTTGGGTAAATATTTGATCAAATTGAAGTTCAAATTCCTGTCAGTCTATTTCTCTCCTTTCAGGACCTCCCAGCCCTATTTTCGATAGCAAGTTGGGGAGTCAAGCTCCTTCTGGCTGTATCCTAGGTTTTCACTATAATGCTGTTCCTATCACCTGTAACTAACTGTCCTGCCTGATTTTAATCCACTCTTTTATACTAGCACTTCCTATTGCCTCAATAGAAGTCTGAGATCCTGCACCCCAAAATTTCCTTATATCCTCACTAATTAGGAACATACTTTTTGAAGGAGCTTATAACCCTGCATCTGCTAACTGTGCAACTTCTCTATCCATTTCCAGTGCCCCTCACCCTTTCATTTTCACACCAGTGGAGAATGAGGTTACTAGCACATACCACATACAAACATTCCCCAACTGGCCCGACAGGCCCCAGAATGCCATCTGTTGTTAAAAGCTACACAGGAACTGCTATGTAATCAACATACTGATCATAACTAAGTCTCAGGAAGTTAGTATCATAAACAGTAATAACTTTTACTTAAAAGAAAACCATAAAACTTGTGGTTTTTAATATAGAAAACAACACATCTCCCTTAAAAAAAAAAAAGTTAAAAACTCATAGGGCACAAACATTAAAGGAACCACTAGACTAATGAAAAGGTACAATGAACTTCTAAAAAATAAACTATTTTTAAAAAGAAAAACATAAACGTAACTGGCATTAACCATAGAAAGTCATCTCCAAGGCCCCCTTAACCTTCATACTAATTCTAATAAGGATTCTTCCACACAGAAACCTAATTCTGAAGTTTATACCATAATGCCATACTTCCAACCCCTTGCCCCAGATTAAGCAAAAAGGGACTCATATTCACTAGGTATGCGGAAGCAATAATTAGCATAGAGTAGAAAGAAATCTAGCAGATAACTTCAGAACAAGTTATTTTATTCTGATAAAAAAAGCAGATAGTTAGCAATTGAAAGTTATTTCCCCAGTTAAGATACCACATACATAAAAGTGATGGACTTTTTTCCTACATCTGAAAGCAAAGGTCTTAGTAATAGAAACCACACGTTATTGGGTCCCAACTTCATCTAGATAAGCAGCACACTAAACAAAGTTCTAAAGCCCATGTTGGTATAAAAGCATGGCAGGATGTGACACACAGGACCGTCAGCATGGTTGTTGTTCCTCAAAAATAAATGCTCCCAAAGCATTGCTCTCACAAACATTCCTCTTGCTCCATTCAAACCGCAGACTCCAGGCCAGGAGGCAGGGACACAGTTTCTCTGGTTAGTAACTTTCAATATCTCAATCTTCAAGCAAGTAATTAGGGTTAACCACCAAGTAGGGATCTTCTTCATAGCTCTCACTTCCTTCAGTGGAGCCTTTCAACCCAGCTTGGGTGAGTTCAATCAGAACATGATCCTGTGAAATACAAACATTTGTTCTCAGGTCTTTAGCAGTATTAAAAAATGCCCAGATACACAGGACTTGACCCTTCTTCTGAGTGCTTGCTACCAGCATTTTCTTTCGTCTCCCCTCCTGAAACTCTTAGGAAAAGGACTTATCCCTTAAAATCATTATCAAGGTTCTGCTAAACCCTCTTCTCATTAGGTGGTAAACCTTCTGACACCATAAACTTCCTTTGAAAAATTAAGAAATATATAAGTAAGATGAATAGACACTGTGATTTTTAAGGTTTCCTGGCATATTACATCAACTATTTGTAGTAAATATACTTTCAAAAAAGAACCAATGCATGAATTTTAAGATTATGTAATTATTTAAAATCCTCTGATAAATATGTTCATCATTCTGTTTACCACTAGTAAAACTATTTATTTTTACTCAGTATTATGGTAATTTTAATTACTGGCCACTGAACTTGCATACACCATCCACTCAATTCTTTTAGAAGTAGAAGCTAAAGATAATTAACATGAAAAAATTTTCACTCTTATCTATGAGCTACTAAATATAAGAACATGCCACATGGCTTAAAAATCTTGTTAGATTTCAAGCCTATGATGTACCTGTAAGTCAGCCTAAAATGTCTGTAAATGCTGACTCTTGGTCAAGCCCATATAGAGGAACTCAGGAAACAGTGAGTAATCCTAAGAAGGCATGGCAGTCTCACGGAATGAACACTATGGCCGCTAGGAGGGACTGGACTTCCAAGCACTCCATGTACTAACTAACTAACACACCCTCACAAGAACGTTTGATCAGCACAGTACAAGTTCTTTAGTCTTCTGTTGAACTCAGGTAGTGAGTCATGCCTAAAAAGGTAACACCAGTTTAGATCAATTAATTTCACCAAGTATACCAACGTGGATTTCTTGCAAGGGTCATTTTATTTACACTGAATCCTGGAGGCACGAGGAGGGTAAGGACTGGTCTGGTGCAAACACACTGCCTATCACTAGAAAGACAGTTCTGAGCACGCACCACCCTGACTCAGCTTTATTTTCATATATATTACCTATTAAATTCTGGTCTGAGTAGCTATTTTCACCCTCCCCTCTCCACACCTGTAATCATGTATTTATTTGCATCTGCTCAAAAGTAAACAGTTTTTCAGATGACACAACCCTGATGCATGACACCTATGTTTATACAATGAGCACTGAGAAGTGAATTGCAGGACAGTTGAATCTCTGCCATTTGAACAGAAAAAAAAAAAAAGCCAATCATTCAATAAATATTTGACCCTCTATGTGAAAGGCAACAATGTAGAACCCAGGGATACAGCAGTTAATGAGACAAAGGCCCTGTCCTCATGGTCCTTGCATTTTAACGAAAGATACAAACTAAACACCTAGAAAACAAATATATTGCCAGGCAGTTAGCACTATGAAGAAACACGAAGCAGGGTCAGGGGGTGACAGTAAGGACGAGGCTGCTATTTCAGCAAGGTAGGCCATAAAAACCTCTTTGCGAAGGGAACACTTGAACAGACAACAGAATAAAGGAGGGGATCTAGTGAAAGAGACAAAGGGCAAGTGCAAAGGCCTTCGTGCCTGGCATGTTTAAGGAGCAGCAACCAGGCTGACGTCACTGAGCAGAATGCGCAAGGGAAAGAGCGCAATGAAATGAGGCAAACAATATAAAACAGACTCAGTAGGGTTCTGCAGGTCATGGTATTGGTGACTGAATTTTACTGTAAATGTGAGGAAAGGACTGGAGAGCACCACTAAAATAGTTTGACTTGTTGAAAGATCTGTCTGGCTACTGGACAGAAAGCCAATACAAAGGGAGACAGTGAAGAGGACAGAAAATACACATACTGAAGGCAGGGCTCATAGGATTTACTGCTAAAAAGAAAAAGTGTGAGGAAAAGTGGAGTCAAAGATGAGTCTAAGGTGTTTGGTCTAAAGCAACTGTTAAATGGGAACAATGGAGGAGGGGGAAGAATTGTTTTGAAAACTTTACATGTGAGATGCCTATTAGTTCACAAACAGACGGCTGGATACATGTATCCGGAGTTTAGAGGAAAGATTGAGAGCTGGAGATATAAATACAGGCGTCATCAGCAGCTGGGTTTAAATTCAGAGAACCAAATGAGATCACTAGGTAGTGAATGTAAATAAAAAAGAGGACTGAGCAGAGTACTCCATTTAAAAAGTGACAAGAGATTCAGAAAAAAAAGATTCAAAAAAGACTAAGAGAAAATAACCAGTGAGACAGGAGAAGACCCTGGAGAGTAAGGTTTTATCTCAGAAGCCAAGTGAACACAGTATTTCTAGGAGTGATCAACTGTGACAAATGTTGCCGACATGTTGAATACTAGAATGGCCAACTGGTTCATATGTTCATAAAGGAACATTACACAATACTTTCTCTACTTGAGAAAGTAGGTATGTAATGTTCAAGACAGTAGAAGAATGGACTGGGGAAAAGCAATAGCACTGGGCAGTGCTACTGTGAAGTTGACAGAATTGTCCACTTGAGATTTGTGGTCATGAATTTAAATAAGAATGGGTACCAGTACATGGTTGTGTGCTTTTCTCCAGATACGTTTAACTGCTTGGATATAGGTATAGAAAAAGAATTACGTATATTTAACCAAGGCTTGTTTTTCAAAACTGTTTGAGCGAAAGAGAGCGAGAGTGAGTGAGAAAGAGAGAGCGAAAAGGGAGAGGGCCCAGAGCTGTCTCCATAGTTGTACATCATGTTTTTCAATATAGCTTTGTTCCACGGGTGGGCAGGGACCAGGGAGCGGACCCCCCACATGGGAAGCACGCCTGGGGCAAGAAAGCTGGGGTTTTGCCAAGCAAGTAAAACAAAAAGAGAATGAAGTTGGAAAAAAACAAACAAAAGAATGATTATTGGGATGGAACATAGAATGAACATAAGCTGGGTAATGGAGGTAAGGATATAAGGAAGATGAAATGTAGAAAATGGGTACCAGCAGTCAGGATGTTTGAAGGTTTATGGTAATGGGAGTAGAAAGGTTAAAAACACTCAAATAAGACACAAATCCATCTTCCCAGGTTTAACTTATTCTGCCACCTTTAGCAGAGGAAATCAGTCAATTAATTGCTGTTAACTCTTTTACAACTCACAATTCTGACTAGACCCCAGTGATTCAAAATAAATGAACATCTAATGAACCAACACAGATATGAGGCATGAGCTCCCTCCCTCTTTAACACCAGAGCAAAATTCTGTACGTACATAGTGAGTGAGTCGATAAATGACTTTCTCTATGATTCTCTTTTTATTTATAAGTTCCTCTTCAGAATCTATTTCTGATTCAATTTCCTTCAAGTACCAGTTAATGAGCTCACTCCTCTTTAATGCTGACTCATCCTCTTCTGCAACAAAAAATACATTTTAAAAGGATTATTTTTCTAGTACACTGTATTGTCACTCCTTGGGTTTGCATAAATAAGATAATGTACAGATTAGATAGTCATCAACCAGTGAGAAAGTACATCGCTGAAATACGGTCTGCCATGTTCTAGCATAAGCCTGAAATAACTTGTTATATTACTTGTATTAAAGTATGTTTGACTTTATCCTGAAAAGAAAAATCAAATTAAATAAAGGTAACAAACAAGTTTCTTAAAGCTACTAAAATTACAGAGTATGAAGGTGTTTCCTTCACCTTCTTATGCTTCATCATCTCTGAGAACATTTGCCAACAGCAATTGAAAGCACAAATTAGGAATGTAACAACAGCAAGCAAAACTTCTTAAATATAATTTTTCCTTTATGAAATTGAGGTGACTGAGTGGTAAAATCCATGGGCATTCACTCAAAATAAATAAAAAATTAACAATTTGTTCCAGCAAGGTGTATCCATACTGAATGAATTTTCCGCTTCTTGAACACCAAACAGGAATTCTAAATTCACAATAGTTGGAGCCTGAATAATAAATTTTAAAGAAACAAAGTATAATAAAAGAAAATTCTACTTAGTCTTGATTCTAGCAGTTGCTAATAAAATGCCAAGTCAAAACAGGAGAATTCTAGCTTTACTGATAATAATGCTTTTGAAAAGTACTATTATGGCTGTACATTAAGCACTCAACATCGCTGATAGGTTTTGAGACTTTAAGCAAAATGGATATAATGAAACCAATTTTATCATAGACTAACTGACAGAAACAGAGTTAAAATTTCCATAGCAGCTCATCAATTTTAACTAAATGATATTATTCGAGGACCTGCTGTACTAAAACATCAGTGGTTTGTCCAAATGTTTCTCAGTAAGTGCCTTCCTTGGTTTAAAGTTGTGCTCCCTGTGCTGGACACTAAAAGAAAAGCCGTCTACCTTAAGACTGAGAACTAAGAACTGAGTTGGCTGGTGAATTTTCTCTTTTTTTTTTTTTTAGGAAAGGAAGAAGACCTAGTAGAATTTATCTGTGGAATGCAGTCTCTGTATGCTAATCATATCTTTGCCACATCAATGAGTGGCCTGTCATGTTTAAAACTTAGTTGCACAAGTGAGAGGAGAATAGTACAATATAAAAAGAACATGTGAGCTCCCAAATCTCTTTATATGAAGAGGGAGTGGAGCTAAAATCTGTTTGTTCTAGTGTCCTCTTTACTGCCTTCTCTCTGCCTTCCCACTTGTACACAGTTCTTAGAAAAATGAGGGCAGAAATTACAGGGCTCATACATTTATTAAGCTAAGGCAATCTCTGGTGTTCTTTTACTCCATCTTAGATAGGACACCATGATGACAGAATTAAGTCTGAAAGTCAGCATATTAGAATTTTTAAGTAAGAATTACCTGAGGGTTAACCACCAAATTCAAGTTTTAAGCTTGGGTCCTTGGTTTCATCATTTTCCCTTCTGCCTTGTGGCTAACTATAGGTTGATAAAATGTGAAATAGCATGGTAAATCAGTTAAGGGTTGGAAATGCACCGGTGTCCAAATATCACGCTTTACTATGGAGAAATGAGGTTTTTACTTCATTTCTAGTCTGGAATGTATTAAAACTTATACAATATAGTTTTGTGAATTCAATTACATGCCTATGAAATATTAATACCCTGGGGGTTCATATAAAGCAATTGTAAGAAACAGTAATTTTGTATCCATAGAAACACTTGAGTACTTATTTATATATTATCAAACCCCAAATTATGCTTCAAAACTATTAAAATTGGCCAAGAATATTAATAAGAATAACCCATAAATCTTTGACAACAAACTTGTGGGAAAATGTCCAAGCTGGCACATATGCTGATACCCTGCAGATCTTTGCCAACATGAGCTTATCCAACTATCATCTCTTCTGACCAAACACAATCTTTAGCAAACAAGAGTGGTTCATGTGAATACAGTTTATGTAAATGACTAGCATATGAGCAACACCAGGGACAGCCTCACCTTCTTCCATCTTTCTGAGGTGAAGCACAATAAGGTTAGAGATTCGGCAGTATTCGGAGAAGCCAAGCCTTAAGGAGGCTTTCGGTACAGAATCTTCGTTTATGTCTTCACTGTGGCCATTGATTCCATTCACAGAAGGAGGACTGTCGGCGTGACCTAAGTGAAACATCAACCACCTTTATCTTCTTCCTATGCCTCCAACATTCCCTGGTCAAATGTTTATTAAAATACTACCTATATTTCAATACTAATTTTAAGACAAGTATATTGGTATACTCAGTATTTAATAATTTTACAAATAAAAATTTGAATGCAAATTTGTAAATGCTACAAGTGAAGAAAAATTAATTTGGGCAAAATGGGAAGAATGAGAGATATAAAAATTTCATAATCTAAAAGTGCATTTGCAATGTTATACACAAAATTTTAAATTCTGATATTTTTTTAGTTTTAATATACTCAAGAAAATGTTTTTGATTCAAAAGCAAAATAACAACTCAAATAAGGATGGGAAATTAAGTCCACTATCACCATTTGTTTTTTAAGTACGGTATATATATTTTATATCAACTAAATGACTTTTAACTTGTAAACTGTTAATACAATTCAATTTCCACTTTATTCTCTTTTGCTACATAGACTCCAAACCATCAACTAGTGCACTTTTAACATGACATCTCAGAGAAGAACATTTGGGTCCCTAATTCCATAATTGTCATATGGACAAACATCTCACCATTGATGCCATCTGGACCCTCATCTACCTCCATCTGGGCCTCTTCTTCTTGATCTAGATTGACATCAGGTGTTTCTACACGGATGATCGATTTGTTCAGTAACCTGAAAGCTTCCTTCACATGTTTAGGCTGGACCTGAACCAATCAAGATGAGGTAAATCCTAAATTAATCTTCTTGCTATACCAAACAGATTTTCTCCATAGGAAATTACAGTGGTATTTTGGTTTATACACACATACACATACACATACACACTGAGACAGTACCACAAATTCACCATTCTGTTGGAAAGTATACAGAACAACTTTCATTCACTGCTGGTGGGAATATAAATTGATAAAACTATATGGAAAACCAGTTTGGCTGTCTTTTTACTAAACTTAACATATATAAAACCTATGACCCAACAATTCTACTCCTAGGTATATATACCCAACAAAATGTACACATATATAGATCATATGGACCAGAAGAACCCAGATTGGAAACTATCCACATGTCCCTTAACAATAGAATGGGTGAATCACTGTGATATATTTACTGACAAAATATCATACAGCAATGAAAACAGACAAACTAAGGCTACATGAATCACTGATGATTCTTACACTCTTAATGCTGTATAAAAGAAACCAGAAATAAGGGAGAACATACTCTGTGACTATACTTAAAGTATAGAAGCAGAAAAAAATTAATTTAAGGTGATAGAAGTCATGAATCAGAATAATGGTTATCCTTAAATCCTTACATATATGGTCAAATAATCTCTGACAAGGGTGCCAAGACTACCTATTGGGGAAAGGATAGTCTCTTCAACAAATGGTGCTGAGTAAACTGAGTATCATATACAAAAGAATGAAGTTGGACCCTTGCCTTACATCATGTAGAAAAATTAACTCAAAATGGATTAAAGATTTAAAACTATAAAACCCTCTATAAGAAAATAGGGGAAAACCTACATGGCAATGGATTTGGCAATGGTTTCTTAGATATGACATCAGAAGCATAGGCAACAAAAAGTAAATTTGCAAATGAGACTATAGCCCATTAAAAAACTTCTGAGTCTCAAAGGAAACAATCAGTGGAGTAAAAAAAGCAATCTATAGAATGGGAGAAAATAATTGCAAATTATATATCTGATAGGGTGTTAATATCTAAAACAAAGAATACACACGTTCACTGTAAAATTATTCATAATAGCCAAGAGGTAGAAGTAACCCAAATATCCACTGATGAATGAATGGATAAACAAAATGGTATGTACAAGGGCTATCTGGAAAAAATACAGCCATAAATGCCTCTACTTTTCATATTACATGGCTGGATACTTTCTGGACAACCCTCATGCATAGTGAAATATTCAGCCTTAAAAAGGAAATTCTGTCACATGCTATGACATGGATGAAACTTGAGGATGTTAAGTGAAATTAACCAGTTACAAAAAGACAAATAGTATTATGATTCTACTCTACTCATGATCTATCTAAAATAGCCAAACTAAAAAGTAGAATGGTGGTTACTAGGGGAGATGGTGTTCAATTGGTACAGAGTTTCAGTTTCGCAAGAGAAAAAAGTCCTAGAGATCTGTTGTAGAACAATATGAGTATACTTAACGCTGAATTATATTAATTTACAAATGGTTATGATGGCAAATTTTATGTTTTTAACTACAATTGGAAAAATGTTGAAAATCTAAATAACCACCAGTAGAAGGAAGAGTAGAGTATTATGTAGTTATCAAAAACAAAGTAAAAGAATACTGGTTATCCTCAAAGGAGAGTAATAATAATTTTAAGAAAGCAAAAAGGGAGGCTTTTGGAGAGTTGCTAGAATTAATGTTCTACTTCCTGATCTGGGTATATGAGGGCTATCCGGAAGAACCCAGCCATAAATGCCTCTATTTTTCATATTACACAGCTGGATTCTTTTTGTACAGCCTTCTCCGGAGGTTACACAGGTATGTTCACTGAAAGTAAATGAGGTATACGCCTGTAATTTTTGCACTTTTCTGTTTTGCTTTAACAAAAAAGCTTACTTAAAAGAAAAATGACATGTCCATGTTTTGGGGAGACTGCTTTAAGATACAAATCTACCCTCTCCCTAACTAGCTGAGTTCTTAACTACAGATAAACCCAGTAGAGCAATCTTTTTTATTTTTTAAAGATACTCAGTTAAAGGAAACTTTTAAGTCATTTAAGAACAGTCAATATCAACATATTATCCTAATAAATTACTGGTCTATAAAACTAAAGAATACTTTGGAAAAAAAAGATCAAGTTATGTATGGGAGAAAAATTAATCAAGTGCTGGCCTCAGATTTCTTCACAGCAATAGTTAATGTCAGGACACAGTAGAAAATTTTACCAAAAAAATGAAGTATAAGCCAAAGGTCAAGCCATGTTTGATCATTCAAGTAAAGGCTACAATAAACATCATTTTTTGCCCCCATCAAACTCTTCTTTAAAAAGGCCACATTTTAATCAGCTAAGACATGGACTAGAAAATCAAGACAAAAAATTCCTCACTGAACCTTGTATATATTTAGCTACAAAACTAAGACTAAAGCAAATGTGGGAATTAAGAGTGACCAAACACAATGTACGGTAAGTGCTATACGCTCTGAAGATAAGTAATATAACTAGTAACAATGAGAAGAAAATGGGAGAGAATAGGGAGACCCAAGAGATAAATATGCTGATTGCCTCTCATCTGTAATAGATGAGAGTCAAAATATGATAAATCAAGAGACAGATAAGCATATTTGACTTCACAAAGGTAAACACTAAGAAAAGTATTATTTACTAAAATCAGGTGGTTGATAGGAAAAGGAAGTAGGAAATATGAAACATGCTAGTTTTATCACTGTTCATAGTAGGGAACCAATAGATAACTAAAGGCTTAATATAAAGCTATAATTATAATTACAAACTTTCTGAAAATTGGAACTGCACGTAAAAATTTACAAGCAAAAGTAAAAAGGTCATATAATGAAAAACTTTTTTAACTATAAAAAACAAACAGAATAAATCTATCTCTCTGCACCAATAAACATAAATGGATTTAACTTACCGGTATGTATTAAAAGAATGATTTTCCATTTGGGTCACAAAATAAAACACAACTCCATGGTGGGTGGCTGTTTGTGTGTGTGTGTCCTGCGCTTATGCAGGACACACACACACAAACTTATTTGGAAATGCCAGTTAAGTAAAAAGTAAGGCAAGGCATAACAGACAAAGACAGCAAGGTGAAGTTTAGGCCAAAAAGCATAAAGGAGACAAAAAAAGACACACACTGAAGTCAGAGAGTACAAATCACAATGAAAATACATGTATCAGTTAAGAGAGCAACAATATTAATAATGCGGAAATTACAGGACAAATACAGAGATGATAATTACATTATTGGTAGAGAAATAAAAACTTTTAATAGACAATTTAACTCTCAATCTAGAGAAGATACAGTAGACCAAAAAAGACTACAAAAAACAGAAGACCTATATAACATAAGGTAATTTCCCCGTCACAGGTATATTATACACACATACACATATACATACGTGTATTTTGTATATTTTAAGCAAAAATTAGGCCTTCCATTAAAGTGCCCATAGTACATAGAAGAGGATAATTTTCTAGGAAAAAGTAGCTTACCAAAACCAACTCAAGAAGAGATAGAAAATCTAAACAAGACTGATTTCCATAGCAGAAATTAAGAACCAAGCATAAAAATTATACCAGACGCAAGAAGGTTTTACCTGAGAATTCTTATTATAAAAGAATAAGTAATTTTAATGTAACAGAAAACTGTTTTAGAATACAGAAAAAGGGGAAAACTTCCAATTTTTTTTCATGAAACAACCATGTTACCAAAACAAAGACTGCAAAAACAAAAAGATCCCCAGACCAACATCATTTATGACTATCGCTTTAAAAATTCGAAATAACAGCAAGTAGAAGCCAACTGCATTAAAAGACCAAGTAAGATTTATTCCAGTAATTTAAGGATTGCTTGGCATTAGAAAAGTCAATTAAGTTTATTTTCCACATTAATAGATCAAGGAGAAAAAAATTGTGATTAATCTATAGACACTAAAAAGACATCTGATAAAACAATCTTCTTGCTAAAAACATTTAAGGCAGAAATAATAAATGTTTATTTCCAATTGATAAAAACACAGCTCAGCCACAGAGGCCATCAAAAACAAGATAAAAACAAGATAATGATGGTACAATGTTGGGGATGTCGGGATGGATCAGCAGGCTGAGTGCCCACCTTGCAGCCCCAGGGTCCGAGGATCAAATCCCAGTCTGAGTGGACCCATATACTGAACTGGGGTGTGACCCCAGTTTGGTTCTCACTGGGGCAAGCCTCCTATGTGGGAGGCCCCTGGCTTGGTTCCTGCCCTGCGCAGCCCCGTGCCCACCTATGGAATGAAACTATGTAGAAAACTAATGACATGCAACTATGGAGACTGTTCTGAGTCGCAGTTTGCCGACCACTGTTCTAGGCAACTGACAGGAACGCATATACTTTATCCACCTCAATTTAGGCATGGCCATGTTATTTTCTCTGACCAATGAATTGTGAGCAGCAGTGCTATGCCATTTCTAGATAGAAGGTTAAGACAAGGCATGTGGTTCACCATCTTTTTCTTTTCTCTGCCTTCTATGATCATGGAAGCATAGGTCAAGAGAGACTTTTTATCACCCTGAATCTGGGTAACATGAAGAGAGCCTCTTGTTGACATAAACAAACACGTAGCATGAGCAAAAAATAAATGTTTCTGTTTAAAATGGCTGAGAGTTTTACAGCAGCATACCCTTGATTTTAACTGCTATAATGTTCTCTTGGATAGGAAAAAAACCATAAGGATGTCAATTCTCCCTATTAATAAATTTAATAGGGAGAATAAAAATAAAAATAGTGCTAATAGTGCTTTCAATAAAAATAGTGCTAATTATTTTAAAAGACTAAGTCAGCTCATTAGTAAGTTCCCAATAGCCAAAAGAGAACAACACTGTAGAATCAGCTGTACATTTAAAATATAAAGCCCACTGATTAATGTATTGTGGTATTAATGCAAAAAGAGGCTGACAGACCAATGGAACAAAACAAAAAGTCCAGAAAGAGATCCTAACAAATGCAAGAATTTAATATATAATAAAGGCCCACCAAATCATGTAGAAAAGATAAGGTTGTTCATAAGTGGTGTTGGAACAACCAGGAAACTAGCTAATGAATCAAATGACTTGTACCTTATATCTTATAGAGGAATAAATACCAAATGTGTAAATGATTTAAAGACAAACAAGAAAACCATTTAAGTGCTTGAGGAAATTCTGAGAGAATGCTTTTATAATCTTAGAGTGGAGAAGGCCTAACAATAAATAAAAATTGCAGGAAAGCCAGGACAGTTCAACAGGTTGAGAACTTGCCTTGCAACCACAAGATCTAGGGATTGAATCCCAGCCCTGGCCTGTGCAAATCCATATGCTGAACTGGGGTGTGCCTCCCATGTAGAAGGCCCCCAGTTCAGTTCCCACCCCATGTGGTCCCATATCCATCTGTGTGAAATGAAACTATGTTGAAACTAATGTACAACTATGGAGACTGCTCTGGGCCCTCCCCCTTCTCTCTCTCTCGTGAACAGTAAGTCTTAGAAAAAAAAGAAAAAGAAAGAGAGAGAGAGAGAGAGAGAGAGAGAGAGAATACAAAGAAAATGATTATAAAGAGATAGAAATGGCTCTTAAATATATGCAAAGATTTGAATTTCATTCAGAAAATATACTTGTGTATATATGAATATATGTTTATTTTCATACCATGTGAATCTGCTACCTATTTAAAGAGAAAAAAGAAAAGAGAGAAAAAGAGAAATATCTATATTAAAGATTCCCTAAGACACATGTCAGTTCAATGAAACTCATTTCAGGAAACATCACAATGGAAAAAAAAAGGTATTAATATTGGTAAGGTTTTTAAGATTCCCCTCCATCACAACCTATTCCTTTTCTGCACATTTCACTGTAGTTCTCCAGATATCTTATGCTCTTATTAAACCTTCTACTCTCCCATTTTTTAAATGCCTGTCAAGGGAATACCGGGGTGGCTCAGTATGTTGAGCATTCGCGTTGCAGCCCCGCGGTCCGAGGATTGAATTCTGGCCCTAGCCTATGTGGACTCATATGCTGATCTGGGGTGTGCCCCCAGTTTGGTTCTCACTAGGGCAAGCCTCCTATGTGGGAGGCCCCCAGCTCACGAGTGTGTGCCTCCCATGCAGGAGGCCCTTGGCCAGTTTCTGCCCTGTACAACCCTGTACCTACCTGTGGAATGAAACTATGTATATAGAAAGTTAATGACCTGCAACTATGGAGACTGCTCTGGGTCCTACCCCTTCTCTCTGTCAAAAACAATAAAAATGT
>PVKE010002083.1:37831-88107 GCA_004027555.1 Craseonycteris thonglongyai
ACGGCTCAGCGGGTTGAGCGCTCGCTTTGAGGCCATGAGGACCGAGGATCGAATCCCGGCTCCGGCCCAGGCAGGACCCACGTGCTGAACTGGGGAGTTCCCACAGTTCGGTTCTCTAACTGTCTCTGTCTCTGTCTCTCTCTCTATCTGTCAAAAAGTAAAATAGAAATAAATATGCACTGAAGACAAAAAGATAATTCCTCTCTATAAATGTGAAAAGATAAAAAAAAAAATAAAAAAACCAAAAAACTATCAAAATTCTACATACCTTCAGAAAATAGGTGTAAATGCTGGCACCTCTCTAAGTGCTCCTCATTCTTTAGGAAAGAATTAATCTCTACTCTCTCTTGGCTGGTGACATTATCATATCCACCCTCTTATATTTCATATGCTTAATTAAATATATGTCTTGCTTCCACCACATATCAGTAATGGAAAATAGAAGCTCTAATTCATCTCTTATCCTTCAAAGATGTCCATTAAATGTCAGGTCAATCAAAGAATATTAGAAATTGCTAGTGTAAAAGTGCTTCATAAACAGTAAAGTATCCAGCCCATTAAGGAATTTGAAAAATTTAAAAAGCCAAAAAATGAATCTATCGAATGGAAATTGCTGATTGCATTCAGAACAGTGGTCACATCTGAGGAAGAAGGCTAAAATAAAAAAGGGCAAAAAGAAACGTACTGGACACTGGATATACAGTGATGGAAGGGGAGCTGATTCTGGGTGGTGGGCACATGTGATGCACAGGTGATGTGATGTGGACTTGTACATCCAGAAACTATCTAATTGTTACCAATCAATGTCACCCCAATAAATTTAACAATAAAATAAATAAATAAATAAATAAATAAGTAAGTAAAAATAACACTTTGTGCTATACACATGCAAAAAAAAAAGAAGAAACGTACTGGAATGACAGAAATGTTCTAGAGCGGGGTGGACACAAGCTGTACATTTCCTCTGTTTGTTAATTATACCTTAGTCATACTATTAAAAAATAGCCAAAGCGTTTTCAAACAAAATCTTATATTGTCTAATATATAAAGCTAGGTAAAGGCAGGGCACCTTTGCTTGAAGAGGAGGTAAGGGCTTGAATACCCTTCCATACTGCTCCCCATTTACTCCCTAAATACACTCTAACATGTACCTGTAGAACCCCAGGTTCAAAGAATAGTTTAATAACCATACATTATACAAACCTGGGCCAGGGGCTACATTATTGTATCTGTATCCTCAGCCCAGAGGCCTAGGTCATAGTAGTTTAAACAATTTCTTGAATGAATGGCATTAACAGTAATTCACCTCTATATGTACTCTATAATCCATGACATGATTATCTCATTACTATTAATCTAACTACACTTAATAAATGCTTGACAGCAACCTTCAAGGGAAAAATCCCAAGATCATGTATCCTGTGAGAACTTAAGTTACTAATATATAAAAATAAATCTGTTGCAAATGCTAGTACATCTCATACCAAAGATAAAAACATGCTAATAAGCCAACAGCTCTATTTCTCTTCCCACCCATTATGTTAATGTGACTTTTTTACCTCATCGCAGCAATGCATTCGAGCCATTGCTTCAGAGAGACGGATCATGCTCTCTAGCTGTCGCACTGTAATTCTCCATGAAGACTTGGTTACTCCAGAACCATCCCTCTGGCGGAGACGTTTATACTGTTCCACAATGAAGTCCTCTGACTCTCTGGAAATCTGTTTCAGAACATCACTGAAGTCAGAACATTTCCACTTGATGGGAGCTGTGCTGAATATAGGTTTATGAGCCTTCCAGGTAGAGACACTTTGGGGAACTGAGAAAGTCAAAGCTTTGAAGCTAATGACAAGGAATTAATACTGAAATGCCTTTCAATAAAAACTAATACTTAGGAGGCCTATGAATTTCATTAATTTTATAAGAAGGCAGCAAGATTAGTATTTAAATAAATGACCATTTCTAAGATACATAACAACCTGAAGCAATGGGATTAGAAGTACTATCTTTTCACCCAAGATGCCATGGCTCATTAAACAAATTAATGTTCAGGCTTATTCTTGAGGCTCAGTTAATTATATATATATACATACACATACATATACACACACCAACTATTTCAGTAAACATTATTTGTTGAATAGTAAAAACAAAGTGAGGCATACTAAAGAATCTGTTTTTCAGAGCAAGGAACTCAAGAGTATTAATGAATTATGCCAGGTCAGAGAGGGAACAGTATACAGTTATGGAGAACAAAGGTCTCTTTATACAAAAGTATCCTATAACTCTTAGTTTTAAATGAATACTTCTTTTGGGACAATTGAGAGTCAACCCCAATATTACGAATAACAAAGTAAAGATGGAGAATTAAAATCTAAGGATAACTCCCAAAGGTCAAGCCAGTAATAGTGAAAAAACCTAGAATCAAACAAGTTGTTTTTTTTTCTTTTTCATATTCTATTTTAGGAAAATGACAAATAACAGATGCATTATGAAGGTTTATTTCAAAAATAAATGTCCAAATGAATATCCTGGATCTAGTGCAGATTCAATTCAATGAACTAAATTAAGTATTATAAAACAGGGATCCATTTTCATTCACCATAATTACCTAGAGGAATCCAAGTTTTTCCTCAGAGAAGGATTCAAAAGCATCCAGTAGGCTAATGATTTAAGCATATACAATTTTGATTCTTAGGACTGACTGAAATAAAAAGATGTCCTACTTTATTGGGTTATTCAAAATTCTTCACTCATAAAAATTTTTAATTAGTACTTAACAAGAAATGAAATTGTTCAGATATTTTTAAAATTCCTCTTTCTCAACTCTCTAAAGAAACTATTTCAAAAAAATCAAACAAAAAGCAAACAAAACTTAAAATCAAACCCCCCAAAATCCTAAACAAGTACAAATTCAGTTTTTTTCCATATAACCCTTTAGTTCAAACTCCACATTTACATACCTACTATGTCCTCCCTATTCCAGTACAAAAAGGGCAGATTACCTTTGGTTTAAATTGTCTTGCAAAGAGAAGATACCTTCTGATATCATCAAGGGAATAGACACGATCAATTGAATCCTCAATTCTTGAGTGCAAATCTACTATACGCCTGGCAATAGCATAATCTATAACCTAATTCAAAACAAGAAAATCACTTTAATTAGTCACAGCAATAGCCCCTATAGACTATACCAGGTATTAAGAAATTTAGAGATAAGAACAAGCTCTAATCTGCCACTGATATATTCACAGGAACAAAGTTTCTAAGGAAAGTTTGGCACTAATTTAATTTAAAAACAAGTTTAAACTTATATCCTTGCTCCTCTCCAAGAATATTCCTGAAGAAATTAACTGACTTTAGTAACAATAGCAGAACTAACATTTCGGGAGAAGCCGGGATGGCTCAAAGGGTTAAGTGCTCCTTTTGCAGCCCCCGGGACTGAGGATCAAATCCCAGCCGTGGCCTGTGTGAACCCATATGCTGATTGTCATGAGGGAGGCCCCCAGTTCAGTTCTTGGCCTTCCGGTTCAGCCCCTGGCTTCAGGGGAGGTGGGCGTGCCTCCCATGCAAGAGGCCTGCAGCCCAGTTCCTGCCCGGCATGGCCCTCTACCCAAAACCATGTCAAAAACTGATGACATACAACTATGAAGACTGCTCTGGGCCCTCCCCCTTCTGTCTCTGTCAAAAACAAAATAAATCTTAAAAAAAAAAAGGTTTCTAGGGCTCTTAATATATGCCAGACTCTTATTACCTTGTGTGTCCAGAAACAGTTACTCATGCAGCTCTCACAAAAATTTAGATAGGTAATTATTATTCCTATTTTAAAGATGAGTAAATTGAGGCCCAGAGGTTAAATAAATTGTATAACATTATAGTAAGTAATGGAGCCAGGATTTGAATAGTCCAGCTTCAGAATCCACACTCTTAGCCACATTATATTGCCACTTATTAATATTTTTATATAAAGATAATCATCACAGAACTATTAACACTGAGAAAAATAAAACCATACAAAATTATGCAGTTTATTCTCAAATGGTACAACGCTCCCTCCCCCCGCCCCCCCACCAAAGACGTAAAGAGAGCAAATGATACAGCTAATGAGGCAATATGTTAATATGTGAATAAAATAAAGGTTATATGGGTGTCATATGCACTATTCTATTTCTTACAACTTTTCTTTAAGTTTGAAATTATTTCCAATTAAAAAGTTAAAAATCAATGGATCATGTACAAACAGAAATATAGGAAAATGAGATGACTTCCAACTATGGGGACCTGGGGGTGGTGGGTTAAATGATTATATGGATTTGTGAAGGGAAAGCCTAAAACCAAAACATAAAATACTAAAATTCTGCAAATATTCACATAATGGAAGGCAGCTTTCATTTAGATAATATTTAATGTAGTATTTAACATGTTGCTGTACGTAAGAGGTATGCATTGTATAATGTAGGACAACCATGTTCAGCAATTAATAGTACAGCTTACAATACTAGCTTCTAGAAAATCATTTTATATTTCTGTGCACATCTGAGTTGTGCATTAACTATTTAAGTCTAAGTAAAAATAATTCTTATAACTGACATGTTAGAATCCAAGTAAATCCACAACTCAACACTCTATATCTTTAAAATGTTACATAATTAGGGAAAAAAGTGACACACTTAACTTTATGAGGAGATATAGGAAGACAAATGACTCCTGATTTGGAGGATAAAAAAAGAACTTTTTTGGCATTCCAATTTTTTTCAAGCTTGCTAAAAACAAACAAAAAAACTCCAATAAAACAAAAAATTCTCATGAAAATATTAAGGAGTATGATTGAGACTTAACTGTAATGTTTCCTTTTTTCTTTTGAGAATTAAAAAATAATAACAAAAACAAAATAACTTGAGATTCCTCAACACAATTAAGTGGAAACAGCAATTTAAGTGACTTTATTTTGAGTTGCTTAATAAATCCTTGCCCAGTCAATCCTGTGTTACTCTTGAGAGAAATTAAAGGTCAGGGAAAACACACCCCACCTTGAAGCCTCATCTTACTCTATTATTCAAAATGGAAATAACAAAGGAAGCTAAGAGCGACAACTCATAGTTACCTCATTACATTCATCTACAAGTATAAAGAAGAGATCAAATCGGGACATGATGGGAGCCGACAAATTTATATTCTGTTTCAACGATTTTGATCTGTCATAGTGTCCACCAATTGGGTTTGCTGCTGCCAAAATAGATGTCCTGGCATTCAGAGTAGCCTGACCACAAAAGAAAACATTGTGATAGGTTTAAAAGATTATAAATGCCAAAAAACATGACAAAATATTACTCTCATTTATAATAAACTAAATTAAGGTGACCAGATTTTAACATTGGTAAAGCGGGGCACCATTGACGGGGGGTGGGGGTGGGGGTGGTTCTTGATTAAAAATTTGGTCTATCTCCCGCCGTTCCCTAGCTTGTCGTGCACTCTTTCCAAAAATCAGGACTTTTTAAAAACGTCGCGGGACGTGAGACAAATTGTTAAAAATCGGGACTGTCTCGCCAAAAAGCAGGATGTCTGGTCACCTTGAACTAAACGAAGGCAAAATATTAAGATATCATTTTTCACCTACTGGACCACTAGAATCTGACTGACATACAGCACACAGGCACTCCCTTATGATGATGGTGATATGATGTGCACACTCTTTAAGGCAGCAATTGCTTGTTAGTAATTTACACTGCAGCAAAGTATGGGAAGATGTGTTTTCAGGATGTTTACTATAATACAATATTGTTTGTAATAAAAAAAACTGAAAGTGACCCAAATGTCACTCTGTAGTACTCTTAACAAGGAGAGGTACATACAATTGAAGGCCATGCAATAATAAAAAAGGAAAGTGGATCTAATATGTGCTGGTATAGAAAGATTGTCAAAATAAAATTATGATATTAAATGCGCAAGGAATAAAACTATGCATTATGCTTACGTATATACAAAATATTTCAAAAGGGGGCATACATTCAGCAGATATTTATGAGTATTTATCAGTGCTAGGAGTTGCAGGGGAAGATTTTTCTTTTTTATAGTGTCTGCTTAAGTTTTCGTTAACTACTTGAATGTATTATGTTTACTTTTAAAAGTTTGATCTCAAAAAATAAAAAAATAAAAAAAAAATAAAAAAAAGTTTGATCTCCCTCTAGTGTTGGTTACAATATTATATAGTATACACTGCTAACAAAGGGGATATGTTCTGTGAAATGGGTTGTTAGGCAATTCTATGGTTGTGTGAAGGCCATAGAGTGCACTTACATAAACCTAGATGGTATAGCCTACCACACGCCTAAGCTATATGGTATAGCCTACTGTCCTGGGCTAAACACATGTACAGCATGTTACTGTATAACACAACATGAGATTCAATCAAGCACAAGAGGAAATGATACAATCGAGAGATGTGATAAACATGAAACATGAGGCTCCTGCTCATGTAACATGGCATACTGTTTTACAGCAAACCTTTTTTTATAAGTAGAAAGCGTATACTATAAAATAACTAGTAAATACAAAACAATCAATCAATTGTCATTTATTATCACTATCAAGTACTATGTACTGCATAATCGTATGTTTTATACTTTATACGACAGGCAGCACAGATTTGTTTACATCAGCACCACCACAAACATGTGTTGCATTAAGATTATTATAATGACTAAGATGTCATCAGTTAATAGGAATTTTTTTTGCCTCCATTATAATCTCACGGGACCATGAAATTATATAGTCTACCACTGATCAAAATGTTATGTGGCACACATTGACTGTACTTACTTGCACTTAATAATCTGTTGATTTTTATTATTTTTGTTACAATTGCAAACACGCTTTATCAAAGAATATAGAAGCTTTGTGGAAATTCTGACAAGTGAAACACTAGTAACTTCACCAGTACCCTCTACTTTCTGTCATAGCAATGCATTTTCACAGTACCCTAAATAGCACCTATAACTTCGATGAATAATCCTTGGGCTGTATTTTCCATTTCAACTAACATTTCATGTTGAAATAATGCCTTTTATCCAGGCGAGTATCTCTAGAACTACGTTAATCTACAAGGCTAAGGCATGATGCAGTGGAACAGAAGTGGACACCCATACCTTCACTCCTGCTTTAGTGATGGAGATGGTCTGCTGTTCCATAGCTTCGTGAATAGCAACTTGATCCCGCACATCCATCTTATCAAATTCATCGATACAACATACACCCTGTAACCAAGCAAATCCAGCAGCAAGAAATTGCCTTTTAGGTGTCAAATGTTAAGTAAACTCCAAGTCTATACTGCAGATCTTTACCTACTCTAAACTGTAAGAAGGGTAAATAGGCAATCCTAATTCCCTCCACTAGAGTAAGATTTTTAATAAATCCCAGAGCTGGTAGGATCCATATGCTTTTGACTAATTTTAAACTAAGGGCAAGACTAAAAACATATAGCTATTTATTGCACATTTATTCAACATAAAAACCTTGTGTAAATCTGAGTTAAAATTCTCTGGGTCATGTTGGCATCAATTTTAGGTTGCAAAAGTGAAGGGTGAAATTGAAATGTTTATAAGCATGTCTATCTACAACTAATATGCCTTTACAGATCTAATTAATTGATGTCAAATACACCTCAAATTCAACAGACATACTCATAGAGGTGTCAAAGTCTGGAAAGGAAAAAATGCTGGGAACACTAGTCACAGCAACCATACAAGCTCAAGGCAGGCAATCCATTCTAGAGAAGATTAGAAAATACTAATTAATGATGACAATTCCCATTACATTCTAGATTAATAAAATTATAATTTACTAAAAATGTCCTTTTAAAAAGCTTTTAAATAGAAACTTATAGGCCTTTACTGATAAGAAAGAAGATATTCTGATTTCTTTGTATCCAAGAGTGTAAATGTTCTTACGTTATCAGCCAGCATCAAAGCTCCAGCCTCAATGACAAACTCATGAGACTCTTCATCTCTCACAACGGCTGCTGTTAAGCCAGCAGCACTGGATGCTTTGCCACTGGTGTAGACAGCTCTGGGGCTGAACTCCTCCACGTGCCTGTTTAAGGTTATCATAGTCATTATTACATGACTATAATGCATCCTTTCCAGGAACATAAGCTGACAGTATTTATGTCAATTAAGAATATAAATTTCTTAAAGAACATCAGAGAGACATTAATCATAAGCAATTCATAAAGGCACATGTTGAATAGAAAACCTTTCTCTTTTGGCCGTTTAAATAGATTTAAATTCATTCTTGTCAAATATAAGGTGAAATTCATACATGACAAAAACAACAATTTTAAAAGAGGTTTTTAATAATAAACAGTTTAGCAACAATGATCTATGAGAAGGTCTTACACTTAAAAAATGAAATAAGACAAAACTAGATGTGAGATTTATTCTAAAGATGTAAGGCTGGTTTAGTTGCTAAAAAATAAGTAATATGTCACATTAACAAAGAACCATCTCAAGAGATGCAGAAAAAGCATGTGATAAAATCCAAAACCCCTTCATGATAAAAACTCAAGAAACTAGGAAGACACTTTCCCTCAACCTGACAAAAGCCCACACACCATACTTAATATTTAAAAGGCTGAATGCTTTCCCCCTAAGATCAGGAACAAGACGTAGATGTGTATTCTACCACTTCTATTCAACATTATACTGAATGTCTAGCCAGAGCAATTAGGCAAGAAAAAGAGAAAAGGCACCCAGATTGGAAAAGAAGAACAACTACCACTATTTGTAGATAACATGATCTTGCAGATAGAAAATCTCATGGAATTCACTAAAACATTTAGAACTAACAAATGAGTTCTTGCAAGGTTGCAAGATCAACAATCAATTTTATTTCCACACTTGCAATAAACCCCAAAATGAAAGTAAGATAACAATTCCATTGATAATAGCATCAAAAAGAAGAAAATACTTAGGAATAAATTTAACAAAAGACGTGCAAGATTATATACCCTGAAAAGTATAAAACACTGTTGAGATAAATTAGATAAAAATATATAGAAAGATATCCCATGTTCATGCAGTGTAAGACTTAGTATTGTTAAAAAGCCAATACAGCTCAAATTGAAATACAGATTCAATGTAATCCCTATTATCACAGCTACCTTCTTTGTAGAAACTGACAAGAATTGGACAACTCATACTTTGTAATTTTAAAACTTACTACAAAGCTATAGCAATCAAGATGGTGTGGTATTGACATAAGGATAGACACAGAGATTAATAAAGCAAAATTGAGAGTTCAGAAATAAACTCATATTTATGGTAACTGATTTTTGACAAGAATACTAAAACAATTTAATAGGGCAAAAGAATAGTCTTGATGTTGGGACAACTGGATATCTACATGGAATAAAGCTGAACCCTGACTTCAAAGCACACACAAAAACTAATTAAAAATGGATCAAGGACCTAAATTTAAGAGCTAAAATTATCCTAAAGAATCAAAAGCAGGGATTTTATTGAACAATACTTGCACACCAATGTTCACAGTAGCATTATTCCTAACAGTCCAAAGGTGAAAACAACCCAAATGTTCATTAATGGGTGAATGTATACACAGAATGTGATAAATACATACAATTCAGTCTTAAAAAGAAAATTCTGAGACATTCTACAACATGGATGATCCTTAATTATATTATGCTAAGTAAAATAAACCAGTTACAAGAAGATATATGCTGTATTTAATTCCGCTTGTATGAGAGACATAGAATAATCAAATTCAGAGACAGAAAGTAGAATGATGGTTGCTAGGGGCTGAGAGAGGGCATATGGAGAGTTACTGTTTAATGGGAACAATTTCAGTTTGGGAAGATGAACAAGCTCTGAAGATGGATGGTGGTGATGGCTGCATAACTTGAATGTACTTAGTGAACTGTACATGTAAGTATGTTTAAAATGGTAATTCTGATGTATATTTTACCACACACAAAAAAATGTTGAAAAATGTATCAATGTTGATAGCACCCCAAAGCAGAAACAAATCCAAATGTCCATTAACCAATGAATAGATATTAAGTGTGGTATATACATATGATAGAATATTAGACAATAAGTACTGATGAATGCTCCAACACTGCTAAACCTTGAAAACATTATGTTAAACAGAAGAGGCAAGTCATAAAGAATTATATAGTACAGTATATAGTTCCATTTACATGGAATGTCCAGATAGAGTCACTAACGTACATTAGCAGTTACCTACGGGTATGAGGGAGAAAATGAAGCATGACTGCTAATGGGTAGAAGATTCCTTTGTGAGAGATGAAAATGCTCTAAACTTACTTCAATTATGCTTGTACAACTCCCGTGAATATACTAAAACCACTGAATTGTACACTTTGAAGGAACAAATTTTATGGCATGTAAATTATATTATAATAAAGATTTAAAAAAGACTAGCTAAAAAGGTATTTCTAAGACAATCATGTATAACACAATACTGTGATCAGAGGCAACGTTGTAGTATATCTTTTTGTGATGGTGGTGGGTAGGTGGTAGCTGAGGAAATGAAGAGAAAAAAAAAATTCTTTTGACACAGGACCATTATCTTGGGGAAATTTTTTAAATTATAAAACCCCAAGCCAACTGAAAATATTGTATGTTCTAGAACAGTGCCACACACCATACTTAAAAGGCTGAATGTAAAGAACACATGCTTTGCAGTCAAATAGATGAGTTCTAATACTCATGACAACATCACTTGTCAGCTATGAGAAACTGGGTAAGTTACTGAGGCTCAAAGTTTTGTTTGCCTCCCTGAAAGAAGTGGGTATTACATGCCTGTCTGGGTGCTGCTAGGGTAAGACACAAAACTCGGATATATCCAGCACCAAGAACACAGCAGGTGCTCAAAAAATGGTTGCTATTATTTTGACCTCTAAGTTTCTTAAAAGTTTGAAAGTACCTGTAGTACACATGCTGATAAGAGTAGCATAAAGTGTCTCATGCGTTAGCACCACTTTTAGAAAGCATTTCCTATTAGGAATCTTAAATGTATTTGTATTCTTAGTCTCAGCCATCCCTATGTCAAGGAATTTACCCAAACAAAACAAAATGCATATACATCATGGTGCTCATTGTATCGATATCTATGATCATTAAAATAAACCATGACAAGGGAAGCCGGGATGGCTCTGTGGGTTAAGCGCTCACTTTGCAGCCCTGGGGACCGAAGACTGAATCCCGGCTCCGGCCCGTGTAGACCCATATGCTGAACCGGGGAGTACCTCCAGTTCAGTTCTCACCGAGGTGAGACTCCTGCCCTGTGCAGCCACGTGCCCACCTGTGGAGTGAAACTATGTGGAAAAACCAATGATGTACAACTATGGAGACTGTTGGGGGCCCTCCCCCTTCTCTCTGTCTCCATATCTCTCTCTGTCAAAACAATAAAAATAAATCTTTAAATACAAAAAAAATAAAAATAAAAATAAACCATGACAAGCAAATGACTTTTTAGGTTATAGCACACAAACAAAAAGCGGTTGTGAAAATAAAGAAAACAGAAAAATATTTAGGATATATTAATATTAAAATATACATGCTGTGATTTACAATCATGAAATGAATATTCATGTATTGAAAGATTACACAAAGACTAGAAGTTTATACAGAAATCAGAAGAGTTCTATGTGTGATTGGGATTACAGGCAATTTTTCCCTATTCCAAAAAATTATAAAATGTTGTTATGTTCTGTTAAACAAATAAAGGTGTATTTAATCTAAGTGAGTTATATATTCAACATAGTCATAATTCATACTCCTGCTCTAGTAAAGGCACACTGATATCATTCTTGGTAGCACAGATAGTTGGGAACTATGCACACTGTTTTTCCTGCTGTACTACCTCAGGCAAATACTTACTTGAGAAACTGACTCTTAGCTGTACTTGGGTCACCAACAATGCAAACATTTATGTCCCCTCGAAGAGAGGTTCCTTCCCCTGTTGTCTTTGGAACACCACCAAAGAGCATCAGCAGGACACCCCGTTTTACTTCATCATTGCCTGAAACAAAAATCCAAAGCATTTTTCAACATGAGGTTAAACAACATCATTGGAAACTACAAGGCATACTTAGACAGCTGAAAGTGTAAGACTGAAGTAAAAATACCTAGCTCCTAATCTTGGTTCTTGCTCTCTGAAGTTAAAGTCACCTAACCACTGTCCCAATGATTCACCTATACTGCAGATGTCACAGATGCTGATGCTTACCATTCTAAGAGCCTTCCCTTGTTCACAAGTTCTACTTCTTTACAGAAAACTTTTTCTGATGCGGTAGTCCTTAAATATCTCTCTCCATAAACTATGTCCACCATAGTCTACCACATTTGCCAGTTCTTTCTAATGGCATGTCTTGCAGTTCTACCAAGAGTTTGAGGAAACAGTCCATGACTTACTACTTTTGTATTAATAGCAGTGACAGTGCTGAATGTAAATACATTCTAACTAAACGGATATATGGAAAAGATCCACATAGCAAAGAATTGAGTTTTCCAGCTAACAACCAGCACTAAGAGGTAAACTGTGTAAGTGAGCCCCCCTTGTAACTGGATCCTCCAGCCCTAGTCAAGCCATCAGATGCCTGCAGCCCCAGATGATGTTTTGGATGCAACCTCATGAAAAACAGCCAAAACCACCCAACTGAGTGAGGCCTCTTTCAAATTCTTGACCCACAGAATGAATGAGATGTTTGTTGTTTTTAAGCCACTAAGTATTAGGAAAATTTGTTATGCAGCAATAATCTAAGGGAAAAGCCAAATAGCATAAAAATTTTTACCCTACTCATTATGAGGACACTGGAAAATCCATAAAGGATTATTAACATAAAGGATTTCAATTCAATTTCAGTGACCAAACACAGTAGACTCTCAGTTAACTGGCACCCACATTGGTGGATGCTGGATAAATATAAGTACACTCTGTTAACCAGAACTCAAGCTACCAGCACTCTTAAGAAACTGGCAAAAAATTTTTGCCAGTTGCTTGAGGTCCAGTTAATGGAGCCTGTTATTATATTTAGATACCAAAAAAAAAAAAAAATGGTTAAGTAAAATGATTAAAAAATATATACCTAAGAGAAATACTCATTATAAGTTCTTGCAATAACTCCAATTGAGTATAGAAGGATGAAAAAAAATAGTAAAGCATGAGGCCTGAAAATTTAGTCATATCCTTCAACACACAAGGGGATTTTAATGACAGTGAGCAGATAGATAGCAACCAAGAGCCGATAACATATGAAAAAAACAAAACACAACACACCAAAGGTATAGATGTACATGTAACCAAGAAATATAAAATCTCCATCTCTGAAAATTAAAAAACAAGATCAAGATATTAAACTAGCCTATAAAAATAGATTAGGGGAGGGGGCATCAAATGTATGCTGATGGAAAGAGAGCTGACTCTGGGTGGTAAGCATATAATGCAATGCATAGACAATATAATGTACAATTGTATACCTGGAAACTATGTTAATTGTTACCAACCAATGTCACCCCAATAAGTTTAACAATAAAAAAAAAAGAAAAGAAAAAATCATTTTAAGTATGATCATGTATTTGTTCTTTATAAATGGCTTGCAAAGACCCCTTCCCAACACACCAAAAATTTTTCATAGTGATTCATGTGCTTTACAAAACCGTATGTTGCGGTTTTATAATCATTTTGATTTTAAATTTATGCCACAAATAGAACTCTTACCATGTATAGTAGGGAACAGGCTGGTACAAAGATTGTGGTATAGATTTTTATCTTGACTCATTTCAAACACTTTCTCCCATTCCTTCACAGTCATTTGGTTCTTAATACTCTCAGCTGTCTGTTCCTCATCTCGAAGCTCTTTTCCACCAAACTGAGGGATGGAGAAGAGAGGGAAAATACTACTATAGAAACTGTCAAAGTAATGTGAACAAGAAGGAAGTTAACTATTACCAAAATATAGTCTGGGAGGTAGGTCAACTTCAGAATCTGTTAATTATAAAAGTTAAAAAAAAAAATCACCAAACTAGTAAGGCCTAAGTTAACCAAGATTCTGAAGAGTTTGTCTTTTGTACAGTGAAATAAAAATAACAAAGTTATCATCATTGTTTTGTACTGCTATCTAGATAAATCTGAATGCTCAAAAGACAATAAAATGTTAGCCAATGATATGAAGATGAAAATGAAGTGACAAAGTATTATGTTCACTCTCGTTTTTCCAATACTGGACTATTTTCAAATTCGTTCTCATTGCTTTCTCATTCAGGACATAGATTAAAGCTCTGAACAACTAGAACACCAGGGATCCATCACTCACGGAAAGAGCAATTTACCTTATTTCCCAGAATACTAAATCTTTCTATTTGTGCTTTCTCCAGGAGCATGACAGGAGTTGTGATAATTAAAAACAAAATACTCACCATGTAGCATTTGTAACAATGCATCTAAAGCAATGAGTTCTTGTATATGAACATAAATTAAGACTTTTCCTCAAGGTCAGAAAGACAGATGTGAAAAGATCTGGTTTTAAAACTAAAATAATCAAATCTGAACTCAACACCATATCTTCAATACCGACTATAGATAACTCAGATGTTTCATAAACCTGTAACTTTGGGCAGCCTTAGGGAATGTCTTTCTTGAGCTTTGCTCTTCTATTAAGAAGACTCACCCTTGGGTTGGTTGGTGCAACAAAGCATGCAAGAAAAACAAGCCTGTATGAAAGGTCCCTAACACCAAGGGCCCGGAGTCCTCGAATGCCTTCTGTTTCATATCCATCAACACCACTGACACGAGAATTAGTTTCTGCACGTGCTCCTGAAAGATATAGTTGTTTCACAGTTCAAATATTGAAGTCACTGAAAATCAAAATTGCTCAAATAAATGAAACATCCAAAGTTTTCATTTAGGTTGAAAATTTTCAGACCAGTATTTTTTGTAGTAAAATCATTTTGTCTTTTATTCTCATCATACTTTCTTGTTCACTCTCTGAGAGGTAGCCAAAAATAAGATAAAGAAGATACAAGAATCTAGATACTCTGCAGTTCTGGTAACAAAATTTGTTAAATTTGAGCCACAGATTACCAACCTGGTGTGCTAAGCTTAGAGACATCAGGCACAACAATCAGTGTCCCTGTAAAGTCACACTTGTCACCAGCTTGAGCTGACTCCACAGCTTCAGCCCTCAAGATCACTTCTAAACTTCGAGGGACACTTCCTCGAGGAAGCTCGGCCTGAGTCTCTTGAATACGAACCTACAACAAAGATAAACAGCAAAGAATAAGAGATCTTTTTCAAATGCAGCCCTTGTGCTAAACTGGGAGCTCCCCCAGTTCAGTTCTCTCTCTCTCTAATTCTCTCTCTCTCTGTCAAAATAAATAAATACATAAAAATATATTAAAAAAAAAAATCTCTTAGGGAGTAAAACATTGAGATTTGCAATATATATATATATTTTATAGCTCATCAGCTATCAGTGTATTTTATGTGTGGTCTAAGACAATTCTTTTTCCAATGTGGCCCAGGGAAGCCAAAAGGTTGGATACCACTGTCATAAAGTTTGCCTATATATTTTGTGTTTTTCTTTCATTTTTCCTTCCAAGATGTTTTCTATTTCTAAATTAAAATAATTTCATACAAAAAAACCCTGAATTATATATTATTTATTTATTTTAGTCTGGCTCTTAATCCTCAATGCTTTAGTGCAAGCTTGTCCAACCCTATGGCCCAGGATGGCTTTGAATGTGGCGCAACACAAATTTGTAAACTTTCTTAAAACATTATGAGATTCTATTTATTTTAGCTCATTGGTTATTATTAGTGTATCTTACATGTGGCCTAAGACAATTCTTCCAATGTGGCCCAGGGAAGCCAAAAGGTTGGACACCTTTGCTTCCAGTTACTAAGTCCTGCAGAGATTCAAGATACCACTATTCCCCAGCCCCCTTCATTCTTACTGCTATCATCCAAATCTTGCCCAGGTAACTAGTTTCTTATTAAATACAAACCATTGGTCCATTAATATTCCTTTAAGAAAGAAAAATTTGTATCTCTTGAAAATATATCTCCTTATGTATCAAGATAGTTCAAAATTTCTCAACCTGAGAGTTAAGGCTCCAAGTACCTCCATACCTCATACCCAGTCATCTGTTGATGATCCCCAATTTGGCTCCTCTACTTCACTCATGATAATCCTCATTGCTATTGACAAACATTCATTTGCACTCGCCCTTTAATTCGTAACTTCTTCCCTCCTAATGATCAACTCAAAGTCTTACACCAACAAGTCCACTTCTATGAAGTTTTCTTAACTCTAGAAAATGATAGTTACTATTTGTTCTTTAACAAATACATTTTGTCACAGTCTGAAGTAGCTTCCAATGCAATTTATTAAAAGTTAGAACATATTTATATACTGGTAGAAATTTGTATTAAGAGATTTTGGCTTAAATTTGTAGTCACATTTGCTAATCCTTCCCTTACATTAAAAAAAAATGAGTTTCACATTGCCTAAATAAGTGTATAATAGTAACTGCAGGTGTCTAGAAGTAAATTATTAGCACAGGCAGAATCTGACCTAAACAGAAGTTAATACCTTCTGAAAATCAACAAATCTTGATTTATTTGTATCCAGCAGGAATCTCCTTCTGTTGGCACAAACTGGATTCCGGCAGATGTTTGGTTGTGTGTATTTGAACTGCTGCTCTACATCCTTGATCACTGTCTGACAGTCCAAGCATAGGAAAGTTCCGCTTACAAGCTCTGGGTGAACTGGGTGAGTCCGTACCACCTGCCCACTGATGCGCGTGAGCAAACCAATTCTTGATGAGGTGAGTTCTCGAATTCTGTTTAAAGACAGATGTCCCATTGGTAAATAAAGGACACAAGAGAAATACAGGATGATCCCATTTTTGTTTCACATGCAAATATATCTTTTGCTTATCTACCATTTCTAAATAAGCACGTATCCCTTTCATAGTAAAGTTGTCATGGGAAAACATTTTTAAACTCAGAAGTTCAAAAACACTTCCTTTACTCATTTCATGTTAAATAACTTGGTAACTTTGTTTAGTTATTTCAGTAGTTTAAGTTTTCAAAATATCACTTCAATTTTTTCCAGTAATGAATTCTTTAAATAACTGCTAATGAGGATAACTGTTTAAAAGTTAATGCCATTTAAGTTGTGACACAAATTTTCAACAATTCATGAATTTCTGTGACTGTTCTGTGTTTGTATTTTCTCATTTGACTCATTTTTTCCTCCAATGTCCCCTAAAGGGTATCCTAAAATATTACAATACTCAGAATTACTTAACATACTTTCCATCCCATCTCTTTAGAAAAATATATTTCTCCAACATAAACTTTTGGATAACCGAGTATATAACTTTACAGATCTAAGACTACTACAACTTCCTGAGTTTTCTGACAATTACGTGATGCCTGTACTATGTATTTGGTGAATTCCTTTTCTTCCAAAGAAGGGAGTCTTACTTGTGTCTGGTAGATAAGTCTTGGAATGCAACATAAAAATCCTTGGCAAGAGGGATCTCTTTACGGTCTTTGACGAAGTTTTTTAGAGCCCGACATAGGTAAGGATAAACTCTGAAAAGTAAAAAAAATAATTAATTGATATCTTCAAGAGACTTATTACCAAGGCTTCCTTTCCCCTCCATGCTTGCCAACAGCTGAGACTATGTAACTTCACGTGGTTACAACTAAGCTTTAGAACTTATGCAAGACACCCCTATTATCTAGTTTAGGTAGCAATGTATAGTATGACATTCACTCAAAAGATGGTGTTAATCAAATGAATGCTAGTGTCACCATGTGACAGGCAGGGCAAAGAAAATGGTGGAAGTATGGTTGTCGTTGGAAGCGTGCAAGACCATTTTGAAATTGAAATTCAAATTTGTATTTGAAATTCAAGAATGCTGTGGAAGTACAACAATGGGAGGCTTGAGTATGCACCGGAACCTCCAATACACCTAACAGTTGCACACATTCATAAATTTGAGATACATGGTAAATTTAAAAGGCTTTGGTCAATGTTGCCCAAGCAGTAGTTTGTTGTAATCAGAAGTATCTGGGAGCTGACAGTAACTACTTTGAGCACCGCTTGTAATTGCAGAAGTCAAACGTGATTTGTATACATCTTTTGTTATCAGTATATATTGAGTATTACAATTTTAATAATTTTTTTCCCTTCTTAAAACATGTATCATTATTTTTTTGGCACCCTCAGTAGATCTAAGACAACAGAATCACCACAGATAAAATGCCACATCCGAATACCTATTACATTTAAAAATAATCATTTAGCACTCACACTGCAGGCTGCTCCTCTGTCCAAAATGACTTTACCTGAACAATCTGGGAGGTTTACAATCTAGCAAGGCAGCCTCCCATTTGGTGTCAAAGTCAAGTATATTCTTCTAGGTTTAATTTTTGATAGTAGGAAATGAATGAGGGCAGGGAAAAATGTGTACCAATGTGAGAGCAAATTGGCAGAAATGTCCCATTTGACTGGTTAGATGGAAGTGTGCATGTCCTCTTGATATAGCCTGAATAGATGTATCATTTTAAATGCAACAGAAAACAATGGTACTGTCTAATTTCAAATGGTACATATGGTCAGCCTAGTCTCATTGAGCTAAATTCAAGGTGTCAGTAGGCTGACTGTACATACCGTTTGAAAAAGGGGAGTACTGTTGTTTCCTGTCCTTTTTAAAACTGTACATCTGGTCAGCCTATTTGATATAACTTCCCAATAGCTGCTGTAGCTTGGCTAAAGCAGTAGGATCTGACGTTCTCTGAAAAATTAGCTACATTCAGGAGACAACTGCTGCATGACCTGTACATGAGGTAGGGGCACAGGTGTTTCTACAAGCAGCCCTGATTTTCTACCTCCTTTTCACTTATCAGTACAACTTTTCCTGCTGCATAGTTTCACAATGAACTTTGCTGCTTATCCCTCTGACCATTCTTTTTTTTTTTTTTAAGGTTTATTTTTATTTATTTATTTATTTACTTTTGACAGAGAGAGATACAGAGACAGAGACAGAGAGAGAACTGAACTGGTGGTGCTCCCAGTTCAACATATGGTTCTGCATGGGCCGGGGCCGGGATTCAATCCTCGGTCCCCGGTGCTGCAAAGTGAGCACTTAACCCACTGAGCTATCCCAGTTTCCCCTATTATTTTTTTTTTTTTGACAGAGAGAGAGACAGACAGAGACAGAGAGAAGGGGGAGGGCCCAGAGCAGTCTCCATAGTTGACAACATTAGTTTTCCATATAGTTTTACTCCACAGGTGGGTGTGGGGCTGTGCAGGGCAGGAACTGGGCTGGGAGCCTCCTGCATAGGCCCTGGCAAGAACTGAACTGGGGGCACACCCCAGTTCAGTATATGGGTCCACCTGGGCCGGAGCCGGGATTCAATCCTCAGTCTCCAGGGCTGCAAAGCGAGCACTTAATCTGCTGAGCCATCCCAGCTTCCCCTCTCTGACCATTCTTGATGGTCAGATATAACTAGAAACATGGAGAGAGGCACCAACTCCTACTCTGCCAGGTAAAAGAACAAGACTATGTCTCCTTAGTCCTGGGTCTGCATTTCTTTTACAACTTTCCAGAATGTTTATTTTAACTTAATTTTATTTGTACAGACTCATATTTATTTAATTCAAAGATTTGTGTAAAAAGATGTTTCATGCTTTACATAGCAATTAAAATAAAAATAAAAGCCAAATTATTATAATGACTAATTTCTGCCAAAAAATACCAATCAGTTATTAAAATGTTTTCAAGGGATTGTACATAACATGGAAAAATATGTGATACTCTTAAGAGACAAGGGCAGGATGCTCTATCTATAGTATGATCCCAATAATTACATATACAAAGAACTACATCAAAATTTGTCAGGAGATCCTTAGGAAACGTTGCACTTATAGATCTGGAAGGCTCTTGGAACTCTGCTATAAATATAACAGACCTGCTAATGATGGTTGCCTACGGGTTGTGGGATCACAAATGTACAGATGATTTTACTCTCCCTATTCTTCGCTATTTTCTAAATATTCCATAATATACTCTTGTTTTTATAATCAAAAAAGAAAAAAAAAAAACTTTAAAAGAAGAGCAACATCATTGCTATAAAGATATCCCTGGGGAAGCCGGGATGGCTCAGTGGGTTGAACGCTCACTTTGCAGCGCCGGGGACCGGGGATCGAATCCTGGCCCTGGCCCGTGCGGAACCATATGCTGAGCTGGGAGCTCCCCCAGTTTAGTTCTCTCTGTCTCTGTCTCTCTCTGTCAAAAATAAATAAATAAAATATATTAAAAAAAAAAAAAAAAAAATTTGCCCTTGGCTCACCAAAGCCCTTCCTTTCTTAAAAAAAAAAAAAAAAAGATATCCCTGATCAAAAACAGGATCCACACTTTCTCAAAACACCTATGGGGTTGGGTGGGAGTGGTGAATAGAATGATAGCTATAACACTGAATGCCTGACACAAAGTAAGTAAATAATCCTCTTAAAACTCAGGAAAACTATATAGAAAGCAAAGGTTTTCAATATCTGCACATGAAAAGCATTCAGCTCCAGGATTTTAGTTCAGAGCAATCCAAAAGTGACTACTGGCTATAATAGGACCTCTGTGAAAGCTGCTGTTCTGCCTCCCAAACATTTCATGTCCAAAAAGAGCTGGCCTCCCAGGTTCCATACCTATTTCAAGTAAAGAGGATTAACACCATACCTGTAGAACTCCTCTTGAATGGTGGTGGAAAGTTGCTGGTTAAATTGCTCCAGATCCACAAAACTCACAACCAATGTGTTTCGCTCAGGACGAATTAGCTCTTCTGCTAACTGTAAGTACTTAATTTCTCCATCGCTGTTCTGAAATCTGCAGATACATGCAAGTCAGAATAAACTGAGGAACGAGGCAGTAAAAAGAAGAATCCAAATGCCTGATAATTCAGTGTATTGGTTAAAGATCAAATTTAACCACATGGATCACTCCCATTTTAGTAGTTGTATAACTTGGAACAAGTTACTTACCCCCTCTGAACCTGCCCCTCTCCTTTTTGAAAAAAATTAAAACATGAATCAAAAACTGATTAGGAAATCTTTTATCTCATAAATATTACTGAGAAAATTAAAAGAGAGAATGCCTGGAAAACATTTTATGCAGAACACAGAAAACAGCGTTTTCATATTTTAATCTGAATTTCTTGATTTAATATTTTCTAATAAAAAAATGCTATTCTTTTATTGTTACATGTAACTAAAATTAAGAAATGTTCAATTAAGAAATGCAGGTTAGGGAAGCCGGGATGGCTCAGTGGGTTAGGCGCTCACTTTGAAGCCCTGGGGACCGAGGATCGAATCCTGGCCCTGGCTGTGCTGACCCATATGCTGAACTCCCAGTTCAGTTCTCACCAAGGCGAGACTCTGGCCCAGTTCCTGCCCTGTGCAGCCCCGCCCACCTGTGGAATGAAACTATGTGGAAAAACCAATGATGTGCAACTATGGAGACTGTTCTGGGCCCTCCCCTTCTCTCTGTCTCTGTATCTCTCTGTCGCTCTCTGTCAAAAATAATAATAAATCTTAAAAAAAAAGAAATGCAGGTTAGGGGATTCTGGGATAGCTTAGCAGTTGAGTGCCTGCCTTGCAATCGTGAGGTTCAGAGTTTGATTCCCAGCCCCGGCCCATGCAAACCCTGTATGCTGAACTGCGGCACAACTGGTAACCACCTGCATGGCAGCAAATGTTGTAGCCTCCCATACAGGGGCCCCTGATTTGGGTCCTGCCTTGCTTGGTCCCACATCCACCTGTGTGAAGTGAAACCACGTCACAATTAATGATATATAACTATGGAGACTGCTCTGAGCCCCCTCGCCTCTCTCTGAAAACAATAAAAATGAACCTTAAAAAAATGCAGGTTAAAAGCTAAAGACTCAATTTTTATAGAGAAAACTGACAGATTAGTTGTTGGTTTAAGAACCAGAATAAAAATATACAAAAATGAGGTGCTTCACTGCCCAAGACCTCAGGAAAATGGAAACATACACATACAAAATAAAGCTGGTGTTTTTTTCAAATGTATCATACAAATGTATCTACTTTTTGTTTTTACCATAATATGCAGATTAGTTTTGAGGCAAAATCAATTCCTCTTTCAAATACAGCATGTTCTATTAAATATGTACTAAACAACATCTGTCTGCAAAGCCGGAGGTAACTGAAGCTGAAAATGACAGTGTTGTGCCTACCCTAGGGTTTACACTCTCATAGGAGACAACCTAAACAGAGGTACAAGACAACTTAAATGCCCATTGCAAATAAAAAAAATGTGGTATACATGTACAATGGAATATTATTCAGCTTTAAAAAAGGAAACTCTGCAGTATTTACCAACATGGATGGATCTTGAGGACACTATGCTAAGTGAAATAAGCCAAACACAGAAAACAAACACTGCCATGAATTTACTTATGTGAGATACTTAAGTCAAATTCATACAATCAAAAACTGGAATTGTTGTTGCTAGGAGGTGAAGGAAGGGGAAAATGCAGAGGTATTAACCAACAGGTATGAAGTTTCAGTCAAGTGAGATAAATAAGCTCTAAGATGGGGGTGTCCAAACTTTTGGCTTCCCTGGGCCACATTGGAAGTAGAATAATTGTCTTGGGCCACACATAAAACACACTAACACTAATGATAGCTGATGAGCTAAAAAAAAAAAAAAAATTGCAAAAAGATTTCATGTTTTAAGAAAATTTACGAATTTGTGTTAGGTCACATTCAAAGCTGTCATGGGCCACAGGGTAGACAAGCTTGCTCTAAGAACTGTACCTATACTCCACAGTATACTGTATAGTTAAAAATCTGTAGGCACGGCAACCTCATCTAAGTGTTCTTTCCACAACAAAATAAAAACAGGAATAAAAGAGAAAAAAAGGAGGAAGTGCAAGACATGTAATAAGAGTGACTCTATGCAAGGGGGGATGCCCCTCAAGAAAAAAAGCTGGAGGGCAGGGCCCTTGCACAGGCTTCCCCTGCTAGGTGAGTGCTCTATGAACCCATCTGCATCAGTGCACCAGCTGGTACTGTTGTGGGAGGCTGTGTTCACCCTCACTGAATTTTTTTTGGAGGCTCAATACATTTGTCCATTTCATGATGGGTGATTTACCATGAACAAGCAGTATGACATACGGTATGACCGCTGTACCCCACCCTTCCTATTCACCCAATCTTGTCCCAAGTGACTTTTTTTTTGTTTCCCCAGATGAAAAAAAAAAACCCAAAGGAAAATGTTTTGCAAACGTGGAAGAGGTACAACAATCAAACAAAAAAAAGTCAGAACCACTAAAAGGTATCAAAATTGATGAGTTCAAAAACTGTTTTGAGCAGTGGAAAAAGCATCTCGATGGGTGTACTGCATCAGAGAGTACTTTGAAGGTGACTGAAAAAACATGTAATACACACAAATTTTTTAATTAAATTCCTTTTGGGGGGGTCCCCCCTTTTAAACTAATTCTGTCTAACATCTACAAAAGCCTCATGTATATAAAAGGTGGTAATGGAATTCAGCCTTGCAATTTTTTTTTTGGGGGGGGGTAAAGATTTATTTTTATTGCTTTTTGAGAGAGAGAGAGAGAGAGAGAGAGAGAGAGAGAGAGAGAGAGAGAGAGAGAGAGAGCGAGCGAGCCCAGAGCAGTCTGCATAGTTGACAGCATTAGTTTTCCATACAGTTTCACTCCACAGGTGGGCACCGGGCTGCGCAGGGCAGGAACTATGTCAGGAGGCTCTCGCATAGGCCCAGCAAGAACTGAACTGGGGCCATACCCAGTTCAGCATATGGGTCCACATGGGCCAGGTCTGGGATTTGATACTCCGGCTCTGGAGCTGCAAAGTGAGCGCTTAACCCGCTGAGCCATCCCAGCTTCCCCAACCTTGAAAGAGTTAAAATTTGAAAAGAAAACAAACAGTACATAGACATCTTACACGTATTTGCAAGTATGTGGCAGTAAGAAAAGGTATGGAAGGAGGGTGAATGAAGACAGGCTAGTTGTGGAAGATGAAACTGAAAAGAGGAGCTGTGAAGAATTTGAACTTTTTCCATAAGCCTTGAAAAATCAAAGCTGGTATTTTGAGAGGAAGTTAACATTCTTTTCCCAATGAAGGCCACAGATGATGCATGGTAAACTGCAAGTTTGTGAAGGAAATTACATTATCTGTTGAAATAAAACATTAATTGAGAAACTTTGTAATGTAGTGTGATAGCTAGGTGGGGATAAGGATGGGATTTATACTAAAGATAAAGTGGCTGACAGGTAAAGATACAAGTGATATTACCAGATATAATGGAAAATTGCAACTTAGGAACATAAGGGAAGAAAAGATTGGTATTGCCTGAAAGGTTTACATTATAAACCTGAATTTTATAGGATTTCACAAAGGAGGTATGAGTCTTTAAGTGGGCTTTGAAAATGAGAATCTGTCACACACAGAATAACATTGCTGAAGCAGGTATATATAAATTGTGGTTTTAAGTGAAATCCGAATTTTGTAATACAGCAGAACTATTCACAATAATAAAAGTGTGGAAACAACTCAAGTGTCTAAGAACAGATCAATGGACATGGAAAATGTGGTATATACATATAATAGAACATTATTCAGCCTTAAAAAGGAAATTGACACATGCTACAACATGGATGAACTTTGGAGACATTATGCTAAGTGAAACAAGCTGGTCACAAAAGGACAAATACTGTATAATTCCAAGCATATGAGGTACTGTCAAATTCATAAAAAGTAGAATGGTGGTTATCCAGTATTGAGGGGTGGGGGGAAAGGAAAGTTACTATTTATTGGGTATAGAGCTTCAGTCTGGGAATGGGAAGAGTTCTGGAGGGGGATGATGGTGGCATAACAAGTGATTAATGTACTTAACATCACTGAACTCTAGCTTAAAAAAGGTTACAGTGGTAAATTTAAATAAGAATTCACAGGACATTCCAAAATGTTTATACATCATCCTGGAGACAGTAGAGTCCATACTCTCAAGAAGTGAATATCTGCTACACTAAGAACAGTAACTGGTGGCAGTGGTGGAAAGCCAGAGAGGGAGGTTGGTTATGAGAGGCCAGGAGCCCAGAAGGAAACTGGGAGGTGGGGTTGAAAGGAAAAAAGGAAAGGGAGGATGCTCAGCTACTTTTAAGCAGGATAAGGCTCACCCTCACCCCAGCATGTCAAACCATAGGGTCCACTCTCGAATTTTCATCTCCACAGGCAGAAGGGTTGCCAGGGCCCTTGGTGCCCCACACCAGGGTCCTGGTTATCCAGTCCCTTCCGGCCTCTGCCAGGATTCCAATGCCTGTTCGGCTTCCCACTCGACCCTACCCACACGTGGCCAGCTGGACAAGTTACTTATCCTCCCCTAGCTTCGATTTCCGGACAGGTCATCAGGGGCTACACGACCACTAGCTTTAAGGCGGTGAAGACTGAATGATGGGAGTTAAGCACTCTGCAAGGGGCACAACAATAAGAGTTTGAGGAGGGGCTCGCATGCATTTCACCCTTGGGAACCAGGCCGGCCCATCCTAGGATCCTAGTCGCGGCCTAGCGAAACCCTAAGTGAGGCAGGTGCCGATCTCGTGGCGCGCGACCCCTCGGTTCCCGCACACGCACCGAACTCACGGCATTCTGCCCCCGGGTATTGGGCTCCCCGGGCTCCGAAAGATGGAGGGGGTGGGGGAGGAGGCTCGGGGAAGTCCCGCGAGAAAACGCAGACCTCCGACTTACTCTTCCAAGAAGTCCAAGAAGAGTTTCTGGCACTTCTCGGCCACCTCGTCACGGACTTCCAGGTGCTGGCTGCCGGCGCCCGGCTCCACTGCGGCCGCGAGATCCATCGCTGTCTGGCGTTGAAGGAGGAAGCCAACACACTGCGCAGCCACGAGTCGCGCTGCTCCCTGACGTGGTAGCTTTGCCAGCCCCGCGGCCGCCGCCTCTGCTCCGCCCCTCGCCGTGGCCTGAGCCAATCGTGGCGCAGGAGCCTGGGGATTTCGCGCCAAACTTGCGGGAGGAGCACGGCCTCTCGTTAGCCCCGCCCACGGAGCGGGGATTTCGCGCCAAATGCAAAAACCCGGGGAAAACCTGGCTTGTGCCGGGGCGCGCCTGCGCAGTGTGGTCGGTCCTGAGGAAATTGGCCATTGCAGCAAGTAAACAGGTCTTATCTTTGCGTGGTTTTTCAAATCATTCCACTGATATTAATTGAGCAGTAGGCGTAGGGCTCTCTATGGGGAGAGAAAAATGAGTAAGATTCAGACTATCTTCTTGAGTTGTCTAATTGAAGGAAATAAACACTAAACCAGCGGGTAAAACTGTAGAAGAGCCATCAGTGAAGTATAAACAAGTGGAGATAGGAAGTTGGCATAGTTACTCTTGTAGTGCTTAACCAGGAAAATCAGCGAAATATTTGACACTGTTGATTAATTGCTCTCATAAACGCACTTTTTGCTTGTGAACTCCTGATTTTCTTTATCCCCTTTGACCGTTTCCGACTTTTTACTTGTTTTTTCCTCCTATCTCTTCCTTATAATAGAATTTTAAACATACAAATATAGAATAAACTAATGCTATTTTAATTTTATAATAGGAAAAACAGTATAATGAAGTTCCATTATATAGCCCCAATAACTATCAACATGTGGCCAATCCTGTGCCATCCATACACCCCGTCTGCTTTCCCCCTCTTTATTATATTAAGATTTTTATTTTAGGATAATCTTAGATTTACTAAAAGTTGTATAAGATAGTACAGAGTTTTCATATATTATTCTGAGCCCATTGTTCCTTATTGTTGACATCTTACATTACTATAGTACATTTGTCACAACTAAGTAACTAACTTTGGTACAGTACTAGTAACTAAACTCCATACATTATTTAGATTTCACTGTTTTTTCTCCAGTGTTCGTTTTCTCTTTCAGGATCACATCCAGGACATTGCATTACATTGATTTGTCTAGTCTCTATAGTCTCCTCTGGTCTGTGACAATTTCTCAGACTTACTTTTGTTTCGATGACATTGATTTAAGGTGTACTGCTTACGTATTTTGCAAAATCTCAATTGGCATTTGTCTGATGTTTCTCTCTTGATTAGACTATGCCTATGGATTTAGGGAGGGAAAGCACAGAGTTAAAGTACAATTCTCACCACTCCCTTATGATTTTGAAGCAAATCCTATATATATCATTTCATATGTAGATATTTCAGAATGAATCTTTAAAATGTAAGGGCTCTTTTTTCCTGAAACATATCATTGGCTGGGAAGTATCAAACAGCAGTAGCGGTATAGGTTAGTGATGCTGATTTTTTTAAATGTAATATTTTCCTGGATTACTAACCCTTCAACTTACTTTGAATAAAACCAGCAGACTAAATTTTTACACAATTTATTTTTGGTGGTATGTAATATTCAGTAATATATTTATCAAATCATATTAGAAATATTTTCAGTGGGCAGCCAATTTTGTAGATCAGGCTTTTAGAAACTTACAAGCTAATGATGGAGGCAGGATACAAATGCAACTAAAAATTACATAGATATGCAAATGTAGCAAAACACTTAAAGTATAAAGTGATAATTTATAAAAGAAAGTAAAAATGGAGGATTCTAATTAGGCTAAAATGAGATAATCTGTTGAGAGGCAAAATAATAATTGATTCCTTAAATTATAATTTTAACATTTGCAAGTAATACACATTCACTGAAAAAGAGATACAGATAAAATCACCCCAAACTGTGTTACACAAATATTATTTAACATTTTGGCGAGGTACACCCTTCCATGTTAAACACACTGTTGTACAAGCTGTTGGTTTTCTTATTTCACAACTCAAGATGTCATGAATATCTTTTCATTTGATAAATATATTTCAGCATTATTTTAATGGCTATCTAGATTACTGTAAATGCCATCCATATAGTTTATTTATTCATTCATTTTTAAAGATTTATTTTTATTGTTTGACAGAGTCAGAGAGATAGAAGGGAGAGGGACCAGTCTCCATAGCTGTACATCATTAGTTTATTTATTTTTAATTTGAGGAGGTGACTTTTTTTTTTTAATTCATTTTTATTGTTTTTGACAGAGAGAAGGGGGAGGACCCAGAACAGTCTTCATAGTTGACAGCATTAATTATCCATATAGTTTCACTCCACAGGTGGGCACGGGGCTGCGCAGGGCAGGAACTGGGCCGGGAGCTTCCCGCATAGGTCCTAGCAAGAACTGAACTGGGGGCACACCCCAGTTCAGCATATGGGTCCTCATGGGCTGGGGCTGGGATTCGATCCTCAGTCTCTGGGGCTGTAAAGCGAGCACTTAAACCGCAGAGCCATCCCAGCTTTCCCTACATCATTAGTCTTGACATAGTCTCATTCCACAGGCAGATGCGGGGTCATTCAGGGCAGGAACTGAACTGGGGGCCTCCCACATGGGAAGTATGCCCCAGTTCAGCACATAGGTTCACACGGGCCGGAGCCAAGACTCAATCCCCGGACCCTTTGGCTGCAAGGCAGGCGCTCAATCTGCTAAGCCATCCTGGAAAGCCCACATAGTAAATTTTTACAAATTTCACTTAAATCCTTAGATGATTTTTTGATGAGGGATTTATGAGTCAAAGGAGAAAACATTTTAATTTTCTTGCTATATGTTGCCAAACTATGCTTCAGGAAAATTGTATACTCTCTTCAACATTATGTAATACCGTTGCAATTTTTTTCCTCTTTGCTAATTTTTAGGGAAATATGAACTGGCATTTAATTTTTACCTATATTCTAATAATTTCCTAGGGCGCCCTATCAGCTTTCAATAAATACAATTGAATGGATTGCACTAAACCTGGATTTCTTTGATCATTCCACTGTGGTTTATACAAGGGTACTTTCTCTTATATTTTACATGGAGGGTGCTAACTCTGAAATTGCAAATTTCTCATTGTCTTAGTCCTCAGAAATGAACTCTTGGGAGAGATTTGTGTGCAGGAGATTTATGGGGGAGTGCTCTCCCAATCAATACCTAGTGGAGACAAGGAAAGCATGACTGGGTAGAGGGAGAAGTTGAACTGTGATGTGGTTGCAGTGAAGATGTCAGCCAACCCACAGGGAGCTTGGAAGATCAGATGGTCCCTCAGAGTTGTCCCAAGTCAAGGTAAGGAGACTGGGCTTTTGGCCCAGCATCAACTAATCACTGGATGCATGCTGCACTTGGGGAGGAAGTGTAACTTCAGGTGAAGCATCTTCTTTTGGTCAAGGGCAATTCCCATAAGGGGATATGGTTATGAGCCTTCAACCCCCCAAACTCCCAGCAGCTGGTAGGGAATGAGATCCTGAAGAGGGTATCTGGGTGGTACATCATAGCATTGACTACAGCCCACCCTTGCAACTTCTCAGATCCAATTGCACTGCATCAGGGAACAGTGCCTTCAGGATTCTGGTTGGCTCTTTCATGGGGAAACTTACAAGAAGGTTAGTAGGATGAATTTCAGCTCTTGCAACTGTAGCTGATCTTGACACAGGTGATACTCATTGTGACTCTCTCCTTGTCCACCCATTCTAGATTCCTCTCTCAGCCAGTACCTTTGCTGGTTTTGGTGGCTTACCTGGTGGGGTGTGATAGACCTTTATTCCTGAGGCGCCTGAGCCTTTGGTCACCATACCTTTCTCAGACAATAGCTAAAACTGGTTAGGGGTTGTATGAGAAGCCCTACTGGATGACCTGGTGTCAAACTTTCCCCTACTCCCAGTGTAACAGCTGCCTGCTCTGTTCCTTGCCTCCTGGTTTTGGGCATGAGGAGCATAGGATAGCAGAGCAGCAGCTGTAGTTTCAAGTTAGGGCTTCTACTGTGTCTGCCGGTGGATGTGCTCTCTTTCTGAGAACCAGGCCCTCTAGATCCAGAGTCTCAAGCTGTGGGAAAGAGCACAAATTTCCCAAGGGGACTAGAGGGTGAGCAGGGCCACTCCTTCCACCTCTTGTGTCCTGGACCCTTGTATTCTACCTAATGGGCACCATGTACCTTACAATGGTTGTTGATTTAAGTTATCTACCATTCCTGGAGGTGGTATCCCTCCTTGCATATCACCACACTGTCACCTTGGTTGAGCCTTCAAAAGGCCCCTCTATCATTCTCTAAGGCTTGAAGCTTCTAGGTGGTGGAGTATGTATAATAGGATCAGTGTCAGGAGCTCAACTGAGTTGGGAAAGCCTAGCTGTGAAGAGTTCAAGTAGCTGGGAAGCCAGGATGGCTCAGAGGGTTAAGTGCTCGCTTTGCAGCCTGGGGGACCGAGGGTCGAATCCTGGCCCCGGCCCAAGCGGACCCATATGCTGAACTGGGGTGTGCTTCCCATGCGGGAGGCCCTCAGCTCAGCCCCTGGCTCTAGGGGGCAGGCCTTCATGCGGGAGGCCCCCGCCCACCTGTGTGGGACGAAACTGCTGAAAACTGCTGACGTACAACTGTGGAGACTGCTCTGGGCCCTCCCCCTTCCGTCTGTCTCTGTCAAAAACAATAAAGTAAATCTTAAAAAAAAAAAAAAAGTTCAGGTAGCTGATAAAAGCAACAAGCCAAACATGAGTTAAGCTTTTAATCATTTCTTCTAATTGCTAAGCAATAGGCTAAAACCAGAGAAAGCAAAGACTCCTCTTTCCATTTTCCCTATGGAATATGGAATAACGAGTGGTAGATATGGGGGTCATTTCACTGTTGAGGGAGCCTCAAACCCAAGGATTTGGCAGTTTTAAGGATCCCGAGGTGGAGGATAAGATGAGGGGGGAGGGCTAGGAGTGGAAAAGTACTGGGTACTGAGTGAGGGTGGGAAAAGCATCTTCAAAGTTTGTCCCTCCTCTCTTCTATAAGGAGGTCTCAGCGGAGGTACCTGAAGATTTCTGCCCATGGCATCAGATAAAGAGACCCCTAGGAAGGAAGGTGCCTAGGTTAGGAATGTAAGTTATGTGAAGAGTATGACCAGGCAAAGGGTCCTGAGTCTTTGACTTCACCTCTCCTCAGACACTGCAGTGCACTACTGTGCACCAATTCTGGTGTGGGGAGGGCAGCTTTGCCCTGTGAGGCTGGCCACGGGGAGCTTTGGTAATCAATCGCCTATGGCCGGGCCTGAAAAACCACATAGAGTGAGCTGGACTCTTCAATCAGTAGAGATCCCATGCTATTGTGCCTAAGGCTTTCCTATGCAGTGGGTCTCTATTTTTTAATTGTAAAGTGGGATTCTTAGTGTGAGTCATAGTATATGGGATTCAATGTTGTAGACTGAACCTAGATACTGCTACTGGAAGAGGCCTTGTAGGCAGGAAAGGAAAGCCCAGGCTTGAAGTATGCATTGAGTCAAGTCAAGGTGAATTTGCCTTTTCCAGGGTGACAAGACTCCGATGTAATCAACTTGCTAAAAAGTGAATGGTTGGCCTCCTTAAGCGATGGTGCTGTACTGGGGGCTCAGCATTGGTTTATGTCTCTGGCCGATAGGACATTTGGCCCTGAGAGTAATTAGATCAGACTTGGTGAGTGGAAACTCATACTGGGCCCATAGTCTCGATCTCTGCCACCTGGCTAGTTCATGAGCCTATTGTGCCAGTTTTGCAGTGGCTGATGGCAGAGGCTGGCTGACATCAACTACCCAAGTCATTCTGTCTAACAGTGCCCTTTCTATGGTGGGTATTCTCTGGTGGGCATTAACATGTGATACTAAAATCTTTACATTTTTGCCCACTCCAGATGCCTTTTCTATAAGCTTCCTTCTTCCCAAATTTCCAATCTTTCTCTTTCCTGGCATCTAACTAATCAGTCTATCGATACACTGATACCCGCAAATATATATATAGTCTTATCTTGGGCTGCTACTCTTTCCATTACAAAGTAGATAGCCAGAGGCATGGTCCACTGACTGGGAGGATCTCAAGTCTTTCAAGCCACCCTTGAGTGGGAGTAGTGCAGCAGCAGCAGCAGCCACTTGTTAAGTCAGCTCCACTATGAGAATACGGCCCTTTTCCTACTCTACCCCCACACACAGCTGTAGGTTTGAGCTGAAGAAGAGCACAGAACCAATAGTGGTTGTGACAAGGGGCTCTCAGAGTCCCGATTTATCAGTTTACTTGGACTTTTTTCTATTCATGCCCAGACCTAGATGTACCAACCACTATCTTTTGATGAACTGCCTTTGACCTTTATAATTCGGTGGATCTGGTAGAACCCAGCACATAATGGGAAGGTATGGTTTCCTGGTTATTTGATGTCCTATAGGCAGGTGCTTTAGTTATACCAGGATGTTGTAGCAAGCCTGGCGCTGTTTATTGAATGGTGTATAATTCTCTGCTCAGATGGCATAGCCATATTTAAAGAGATATTTGCTGAGAATTTTCCATAATTGAAAACAAATGTGGGTCCTAGACAAAAAGCACACTGAATACTGAGCAAGATGAATTCCTATTGAACAGATCACAAAGAACTGGTAGAATATCAAAGATAAGAAGGCAACTTAGATGCTACCAAGAAAAGAGGCCATATTACCTACAAAGGAAAAATAATTATACTGACAGCAAACTGCTCATAGGCAATGAGAATTCAATGGTATAATATTTCAAAGTTCTAAGGGAAAATAATTGCTAATCTAGAATTTTATCCTAAGCCAAACTATCATTCAAGAGTACAGTACACATTAGATTATAATCAACAGACACTAACTTAAAGAAGTATTAAAGAGGTACATTAGTAAGTGAATGCAGATGAAATATACAGATATAAGAAACAATGGTGAACACAAAACTTGATGAAAAATGTTAGTATATATTTAATTACTGACATTAAAAAACTAAAACTTAGCAAACGAGGGAAAAATCATTTAAGAAACCAGAGGAAGGAAAATGATACAAGAACGGACAAAGAATAGAAAGTATCAATTAAGATCTAAAGCTGACAGATTTAATAAAAAATTAATAATTTTAAAGTTAGAAAAAGACACAAAAAAGATGTAGTTACTTATTTTTTAAACTAAGAGGACACTATGAATATTATTCCATCTAATATAAAACTTTCTCTGTCTCAAACTGTTTCAAAAAATAGAGGCTGATATGCATAAATATCCAAACTGGAAGCATACAATGTGAAAAAGAAAATAATGGCTATAAACAAAATATAAAATCTCTAAATATAAAATTAGTGTCTATAGGTGGACTGTAAAAGAATGTATATTAGCAATTACTAAAAAAACAAACAAAAAGTTAAAATGGCAATAGGAAAACTAAAATGAAATTCTAGAAAATATTTTATTATTAAAAAAAATATAGGAAATGGGGGATGCCGCTATAACTCTGCAGGTTGAGCACCTACTTTACTTGCCTTGCAGCTGTGAGGTCCAGGGATCGAATCCCAGACACTAACTTATGCAAACCCATATGCTGAATTGCGGTACAACTGGTGCTGCCAGAATGGCAGCGAAGGTTCTTGCCTCCCATGTGGGAGGGCCCCCGTTGGTTGCTGCCCTGTGCGGCCCCACATCCACCTGTGTGGAATGAAACTGTCACAACTAATGAAGTACAGCTATGGAGACTGCTCTGAGCCCTCCCCCTTCTCTCTTACCTTCTCAAGCAATAAAATAAAATTTAAAAGAAAAAGACAGGAAAGGAAAAATGAGGAACAAAATACAGGAGGCAAGTAGGGAACCTTAAAATGGTACATACAAATCTAACCATATAAATAACTACATCACATTTTTTTGGGATAAATTCTGCAATTAAAATGTACAGATTATCAGAATGGATAAATAAGACCCCAATTAAATCATGCTAAGAAAGCCACTAAATATAATGACAGGAGAGCTAAAGGTAAATGATGAAAAAAGATATAACATGTAAACAATAAGCACAGAAGATGGAAATGGCTACATTAAGATCAGATAAAACAGGTTTCAAGAGAGCATTACCAGTTACAAAGAGGCATTTCATCAGATAAAAGTGGGCCAAGTCATCAAGAAGACATAACAATCATTATAGTGCATATGCCTAATAACAAAGCTTCACAATACTTGAACCAAAAATTTACAGAATTAAACAAAATAAACAATTCTATAATCATTTGTCCAATTTCAGCGATTGATAAAACTAGAGCAAAACAATGCAAAACACAAAACAAAACCAGCAAAGACAGAAGTTCTGAACAAGACTATCAACACTATTTCACAACACTCAAAAAGGACAGAATATCTGTTCTTTTCAAAAGGACATGGTCTGGTTTACAAAGAGATGTGATGAACCAGTACACAGATCCCTGAAAACTACAACACACTGCATAGGGAAATTAAAAAAAGATCTAAAAACATGGGATGATAATTCATATTCATGGATTTCAAGAATCAATATTGTTAAGATGACAAGTCTCCCAAAATAGATCAACAGTCAATGCAATTCAAATCCAAATTTTAGGATTTTTGAAGAATTTGACAAAATGATATAAAAATTCAAATGAAAAGGCATAGGACTTAAAATAGTTAAATAATACTGAAAAAGAGGAACAAGTTTGGGAGACTTATCCTCCCTGATTTCAAAAGTTATTTAGATCTGCAAAAATCAAGACACTGTGGGATTAGTGCAAGAATACAGATACAGATCAATGGAACAGAACAGAATTTAGAAACAGACCCGTACTTGTATGGTCAGCTCTTTCTGCAAAGGTGCCAAGGTAATTCAACAGGGAAGAGATACAGTTTTTTTCAACAAATGGCACTGGTTCGGTGAAAAATCTACATGGGGGAAAACCAAGAGCAAAAACCAAAACCCTGGACCCACATAAACACCATATACAAAAAATTAACTTGAAATAAACCATAATCTAAATTTAAGAACTCAAATTACTAAAAATATAGAAAACATAAGAGGAAATAACTTGTGACACTAGGTTAGACAGATTTCTTAAAACACTTCCCAAAAATCACAACTATGAAAATAAAAACTTGCTCTTTATAAGGTAGTTAAAAAAAAAAAAAAAAAGAAAAGGCAAGCCATTTGGAGAAACTAGTTGCCAAACATACATCTGACACACGGCTTTATATTCAGAATATATAGAGAGCTCTTACAAGTAGAAGGCAACCCAATAAAAGAAATGGGCAAAAGATATGAAGACACTTCACCAAAGATATACAAATGACCAATAAACACATGAAAAGATGCTCAACATCATTAATCAACAGGGAAATGCAAGCCGAAGACACAATGAAATCCTATGAAGCAACCATAGTTTGGCTCAGGATAAATTTTTGAATAGCTAAAAATAAAAAGACTGGCATATCTTTCTTTTTTTTAATTTTAAAGATTTATTTTTATTGTTTTTGACAGAGAGAGAGAGATGCACAGAGTGAGATACAGAGATAAAGAGAATGGGGAGGGAGGGCCCAGAACAGTCTACGTAGTTGAATATCATTGGTTTTTCCAGTTTCCACAGGTGGGTGCAGGGGCTGCACAGGGCAGTAACTGGGCCAGGGTCTCACCCCGGTGAGAACCGAATTGGGGGCACTGCCCAGTTCAGCATATGGGTCCACATGGGCTGGGGCCAGGATTTGATCCTCAGTCCCTGGGGCTGCAAAGTGAGCACTTAACCCACTGAGACATCCCAGCTTCCCCAAGACTGACACTTGTGTTGGTAATGATGTGAAGCAGCTTAAACTCTTAATCACTGCTGGTGTAAATACAAAATGGTACAGCTACTTTGGAAAACAGTATGGTAGTATCTTATAAACAAACATAGCCTTCTTATACAACCTAGAAATTTCACTCCTAAATATCTACTTAATAGAAAACATGTCCATACAAAGACTTGCAAACAAATGTTCATACTCATAGCAGCATTATTAATTATAGGTTAAAAGCTGGATCTACTTATATTAATATATCTATGAACTGGTGAATGGATAAGCAAATTATGGCATATCCATTCTATGTACTATTAATTAAAAAGAAATACACTACTAATGCATACACAACATGGATGAATCTCAAAAACATCATGCTTAAAGAAAAAAGTCAAACACAAAATACTCTATGTTATACTGTTCCATAAGTATAAAAATATAGAAAAGGCAAAACAATAGTGACAAAAGTAGATTTTTGTTTGCCACAGACAGGGACTGACTATGATGCACTGTGGAACTTTCTGAGGCAATGGAAGTGTTATATGGTGGAGGTTACCTGACTGTAAAATTACCAAAATTCATCAAACTACACACTTGAGATGGGTGAATTTTGCTATATATGAGGGCTGTCTGGAAAGAATCCAGCCATAAATGCCTCTATTTTTCATATTACGTGGCTGGATACTTTCTGGACAGCACTCGTATACCAGCAGGTTTAATTCAGAAGTACATTCATAAAATAATACATGGTGATCACATAATATTTATTCCAGAAAAATACCAGGAATTTCTATTGTAATCTACCGTATTCAAAACTACAAGGAAAAAATTTGCAGTAAATACAGAAATACAGAAAAAGTATTTGACAAATTCAACTGTTATTCATAACAGAAATTCCTTTTTTTTAAGATTTTATTGTTTTTGACAGAAACAGAGAGAGACAGAGAGAAGGGGGAGGGCCCAGAGCAGTCTCCATAGCTGTACATCATTAGTTGTCAACATGGTTTCATTCCACACAGGTGGGTGGGGGCTGCACAGGGCAGGAACTGGGCTAGGGGCCTTCTGCATGGGAGGCATGCCCCCTTGAGCCAGGGACTCAACTGGGGGGCAAGAACCAAACTGGGGACCTCCTGCATGGGAAGCACACCCCAGTTCAGCATATGGGTCTGCATGGGCCAGGATTCGATCCTTGGTCCCCAGGGCTGCAAAGTGAGCACTTAACCCGCTGAGCCATCCTGGCTTCCACTCATTACAGAAATTCTTAAATGAAAATTTCATTAATCTGATAAAGGGCACCTATTAAAAACCTACAGAAAATATACTTAATCTTGATATTCTAGATTTAAAATTAAATAAAAAATAAGAAAATTATGCCCCCATTATTGCTTTTATTCAACATTTACTGAGAGGGCTTAACTAATATAATAAGTAAATATGATATAAGAATTAGACAGGAAGAGATATTAATAAAACTCTACTAATTTGCCAGGCACTATTCTATATCCTAGGCACTGTACTGTTTCACACTTTTTAATCCCCACAACCTGTCATAAGAGATAAGATTATGCAAATGAGGAAAGTTAAGGATAAGCAAGTTACCCAAGATTATAGTTAATAAATAACAAAATCAGGATTGAATCCAGGCAGTGTAGGCTCAGAATTCATACTTTTTAAAATCTTTTTATCACTATGCTATCTTTTCTCACATCTATCTGTCCATTTTGAAAATACAAGACACTCAATTACAAACTATTAGAACTAATGAGTTGCTACATATAAAAGCAACATATAAAAACTGGCAACTGATAATACTCTTATGCCTTACTAACAAATACTTTAAAAATGTAACAAAAAAATCCCATTCTTTATGATAAATTGTAAGGTATTCAATACTAAAGAATACCAATATATTTTACCACAATTAAAGAAAAAATACCAAAAAATGAAGGGACATATCATGCTCATTCATTACAGGTCTAAAGAGAGGAAAATCCCAAATCTTTCCAAATTATTTTATACATCCAAGGTAATTCCAATCAAAATCCAAGAATATACTGTATTATGATGTATATAATGTGCACTGTTTTGTCTAAATTTGTGAGGGAAAAATAAGGATGCACATTACAAATGTCAAGTACCTATATAAATGTTCTTAATTCTTTTATTTATGCTTATGAGTTAAAAGTGTAACTCTAGAAATCACTAAAAAATTAAAATTAAAGATTTTTCCCCGAAAGTGGCCCCAAAACTTGGGTGTACATTATACTTAGCAAAATACATATCAAATAAATCTGCAGAACAATACTAGACAATGTTTACAGAAGCATAAACATTTATTTAAAGTATAAAACCATGGAAAAGAATGAAAAAACACCGAATTCATACAGTAGTTATCACTAGGGTAGGAAGGAATAGAATCAGATGGGTACACAGAAAACCTTAACTGTACCCACAATTCTTTCCCGCTAAAAAATGAAAATAATATTAGAAGCAAATATGATAATGTTAAGATTTGATAAAGCTGGGTGTCAAGTACAGGGGTATCCTATTTATCATGTTCCAATTTGGTTGGCATGTTTGAAATACTTAATAAAATTATTTAAATAAAAAAAGATTGTATTGTTCTAAGACTTTACAAACCATTTATTTTGCAAGAAGCTGTAATTCTGTGAACTTGAGAATAGCTTTAGAGCATTTTTACTATTTACTATTTTAGGGCCTAGGGATTATATAATTCAGAAAAAGATGCAGTGTCCACTTTGTTATTGGAGTGGCTTAAGTTTACTAAACACTGTTGGGGTATTATAGTCAAGATACTCTGGATATGAAAGAAAGATATAAAAATTGGCCTCTATTTTCAAAGAGCTCATAATCTAGGTGATGAAATAAATTAACTTTCAAAAATAGTGGGCAGTTACTTATGGTTTAGAGGTTAAGTCCTACCTTCCTGTATTGTTTTTCTTTTACTGTAGGAAAGTATTTGCATTACATTGTTTTGTTCTTGCCCATTACTTATAGTTCCACTGTAAAAGTAACATTAGCATTAATATATTTAATAATCTAGAGGGAAAGTGTTTTTAATTATAATTCTTACATAGAAATTTCTTTTTGACGGGAAAAAGGAGTGCATTTTAGGAACATTCAGTGAATACCACTAACAATAAAAAGTGAAACAGAAAATTCTGTAGTATCTTTTAATTTATGTAAAATAAACTATTAAACAATCCAAGCTTTCAGCTTTAAGAGCTCTATCCTTATACCCATCTGTACTTATATCTTGATATGAATATATGTTATGAACATATCAGTTTTCATTTGTTTCTAGGCATTTGCATAAACCAGTTGTATAGTCCCCCCCAAATTATAAACGTCAAGTAGCAGTTATAAAATCAGATTGCGATGAAGTTATACAAAGACAAAAATAATTACCTTTAAAATTTTATTAAAATTCAGGTTTAGAATTTAACAATTTAATACAATATTATATTGAATATTTTCTAACAAGTATTCTCACCTGCTTTACATGATTTCTGGGCACAACTGTTAAGAACTGATAACTTTTTGCCTAATTTTCCTTTATGCCAATTACACATTCATTAAAATCTCAGATACTTTTCTACAATTTTTATTTCAATGTCAGAATTTAAAAAAATAAGCAAAAATATTGAAAATTTAAGACATTAATATTGCAGCTACTGTAATATAGAAAAAAATGTACACTCTCAACTGTTCAAAATGTTAACATTTAGTGTAGTAAGACAGTATGAATTTTTAATATAACTATATGAATGTTTCATTAAAATTCCCTACTGAGCAAGTCTGTCCAAAGTTATAAAATACTTCTCTTTTAAAGTAACCTATACTGATTTAATCCAAAAGTAATTGTGGCACTTTAGATAAGACATCTGTTCTACTGCATATTTTAAATACTTAAGATACGGCCTGATCAATAGCAGGTTACTGGAAAAAACACTAAGCATAGCTTTCTTCAAGGAGTGAGTCGTTTGGGATCACGGGGGAACATTGAGGTCTGACGAATATTGTGCAGTCCCAAAAACAGCATAGTCACTCGTTCCAACCCTATGGGAAAAAAAAGTAAATAGTAATTCCTTTTATGAAAATCTCTAAGGGGCTTAATGAAAACTATCAACATAATATTAATACTTCTCCTTGTTAGGAAAGAAAATGACTTCTGTTATTTTATTTATTTATTTATTTTTAAAGATTTATTTTTATTGTTTTCAACAGAGAGAAAGAGACAGACAGACAGAAGGTGAAGGGCCCAGAGCAGTCTCCATTATTCTATGCCATTAGTTTTTGATATAGTTTTGTTCCAAAGGTGGGCATGAGGCCGTGCAGGGCAGGAACTAGGCTGGGGGCTTCCTGCATGGGAGGCACAGCCCCATGAGCTGGGGACCTCCTAAATGGAAAGCATGCTCGGGGAGGGGGCTGAACCAGGGGCCTCCCACGTAGGAGGCTCGCCTTGGCGAGAACCGAACTGGGGGCATACTCCAGCTCAGCATATGGGTCTACACCGGTTGGGGCTGGGACTCAATCCTTAGACCCTGGAGCTGTAGGTGAGTACTTAACCTGCCTAGCCATCCCAGCATCCCTGAGTTTTTTTATTTTATTTTAATTGAGTGTTTTGGGTCTGATTCAGAAATAGAGACAATACTGTGTGTGGGAAGGACAAAATGAGATATTCTTAAGTTGTATGGATTCTGGGAAACATGAACTATAAAAACCTATGTAAATGTCTAACATTTATGATTTAAACAAATAAAAAACCTCCACTTTATAATCCTATATGTTTTCAAATGACTCTAGATTCTAATTATGTGGGTCAGGTCATAGTATGAAATGAGAGACATAAACTTTTTCAAGGACATAATTCTAGTAAGAAGTACCAGAAATTTATTGTAATTTAATAAACATGTAACATGGTAGTTCCTTGTATAAATGACTCTGGAGTAAATTACTATACTAAATGCTTTGAGTGTAGAAGAGACTGATTTTGACATGTGACTTAAATACTATATTACTGACAAGAATTAAGACCGAGTACTAACAAACAGAGCAAAACTAGCAACTGAAACTTTTTATGTGCAATTTAATTTACCTAATTTCACTAAAGTTATAGAAGACTTATACCACACAAAGAAGCCAAAGTCAGAGAATATTTTTATACAGCAACAACTTTTAATTTAAAAGGTATACATTTAACTCTAAAACAGAAATATAAATGAGAATTAACATTTTAATTCCTATTTTGTACTAAAAAACAACTGCAGATGTGTATTTGAGCGCTGTTATAGTAATCTAACACTAACGAAAAGAAAATCACCATATCCCATCTTCCTCTCAAATGTTAATTATCAAATATTGGTAGTATTTTGATAACCATTCAAATGTCTTTCATAAGATAAAAGTTTATATTGCCAATCAGTCATAAAAGTCTGTAATATTATACAGAATGTACATTACTGAATAAGAGGATATAGTCACAAATTTCCCATTAAAACTTAAGTTACATATTCAATGTAGCTTTGTTTGTTAATAACAAAAGGCTGATAAAAACCTAAATGTCTGTCAATAGGAACCTGGTTATCCTTTCAATGGATTCTACATAGTGATTAAAAAAATAGAATGAGGGGAAGCCGGGATGGCTCAGTGGGTTAAGCGCTCACTTTGCAGCCACGGGGACCGAGGATCGAATCCCGGCCCCAGCCCGTGCAGACCCATATGCTAAACTGGGGAGTGCCCCCAGTTCAGTTCTCACTGGGTTAAGACCCCGGCCCAGTCCCTGCCCTGTGCAGCCCCGTGCCTGCCTGTGGAATGAAACTATGTGGAAAAACCAATGATGTGCAATTATGGAGACTGTTCTGGGCCCTCCCACTTCTCTCTGTCTCTGTATCTCTCTCTCTCTGTCAAATACAATAAAAATAAAATCTTAAAAAAAAATATGAAAAAGCTTGTTAGGTATTGATAAAGAATGAGTTACAAAATAGAGTAAGTGAAAAATACAAGGTACTGAATGGTTTATATCAGGGGTGTTCAACCTTTTGGCTTTCCTGGGCCACAATGGAAGAAGAATTGTCTTGGGCCACACATAAAATACACTAACATTAACAATAGCTGACAAGCTTAAAAAAAAAAAAAAAAAAAAATCACAAAATGAATCTCATACTATTTTAAGAAAGTTTATGAATTTGTGTTGGGCTACATTCAAAGCTGTCCTGAGTCATATGCAGCCTGTCATATGGGCCTCAGAGGTCAGACAAGCTTGGTTTATATAGTATGCTACAATTTATACAAAAACATTTATTTTTTTTAAAGTGTGTATATTCTTGCATATGCCAAGGTTATCTTTGCAGAGGGAGGTGAATGCATACTCTTGTAATAACCTTTTAATTTAAAAAGTTTTCAAGTAAATTACTTAATTCACCAAAAACCCCCAAACAAACAACAAACAAAAATTCAACAAAACTATAAATTCAGAATTCTTTTAAAGAATTATCGATATGGACATCCAAAATTTGAATTAAACATTTAGTCATTTAGAATCATAAAGCAGTATCTTATATACAATCTAGAATTGGTCCAAAAAGTCAATAAAATATTACATTTCAACAGAAACATTTAGGAGAAAAGAAAGCCTCTTCAATATATGGTGAGCCATGTGCAAAAGAATGATATTGGAATGCCATCAATTACCACATACTAAAATTAACTAAAAATGGGTCAAAGACCTAAATATAAGACCTGAAACTTTAAAATGCATTTAAAATGCATTGAAGAAACATTGGTACTAAACTTACGGACTTTAGGTTCAGGGAGGAATTTATGAATTTGACCTCAAAAGCAAGGGAAGTGAAAGCAAAATAAATAAGTGGGATTATATCAAACTAAAAAGCTTCTGCACAGCAAAAGAAACCATCAACAAAACAAAGAGGCAAATAACCAAACTGGAGAAGACGTTTATAAACAATGCCTCCAATAAAGAGCCAACACCCCAAATATATAAATAACTCATACAACTCAACAATGAAAACAATTCAATAAAAAAACGGGCAGAAGATTTGTCCAGACACTTCTCCCAAGAAGACATACAAACGGTCAATAGATATATGAAAAAATGCTCAACTTCAATATTAGGGAAATGCAAATCAAAACCACAATGAGATTTTTGCTTTACACCTGTTAGAATGGTGATATAGCATCAACAAGACAATAACAAGTGCTGGAAAGGCTGTGGAGAAAAAGGAACACTCATATACTGCTGGTGGGAATGTAAATTGGTACAGCCACTATGGGAAACAGTATGGAGGTTCCTCAGAAAATTAAGAATAGAGTTACCATATGACTCAGCAAACCCTCTTTTGGATATATATCCAAAAATATCTTATAAGTTTTTTCTGCAAAGAAGTACTCTCATATTCAATGTAACATTTTGCACAGTGGCCAAGACATGGAAACAACCAAAATGTCCTTCAACAGATGACTGGATAAAGATGTGGTACATATGCACAATGGAATACTACTCAGCCATAAGAAAAGATGAAATATTGTCTTTTATGAAAACATGGATGGATCCTAAGATTATCATTCATATGACTTCACTGAGTAGTGGGATATAAAACTGAAAACAACAAAGGTACAAGAAAAAGAAACAAAAACTCATAGACACAGATAACAGATTAGTGATTACCAGAGGGTAAAAGGGTCAGGGAAGAGGTAGAGGAGGAAAGGGAGGTTAAAAAAAAAAAAAAGACAAAAACAAAAACATTTAGCAGCAATCTGAGCTAAAACTTGAGGGAGAGCTTTAATTTGGGCTAATCTAAATGAAGTCATGGATGCAAGAAAGAAAACAGGACATACAATTTATAAGACATTTTGCTTTTAAACAGCTAAGAGAAAAAGAATAGCAAGAATTTTATTACAATATTTAAGAACATATACCGGTAAGTCAGCTGTTCATTTTGTTTCTTGGATATCAAATTTTCATTAACTCACTTTAAAAATTCTTATAATTCAAATTTTTACTACACTTAGCACATATGGACTTCTTTGTAAGCAATAACAATATACAAAATTTATTTTATAGTCTAATGCTAAAGAAATGTAGTTAAAACTGAATGAACCTATGTTGGAAACTGATGACGTATGACTATGGAGATTGCTCTGGGCCCTAACTCACTCTGTCTCTGTCAAAACCAGTAAAATAAATCTTAAAAAGAAAAACAAAAAATCAAAACAAAACCTGAATGAACACTGTGCCAAATGAAATGTGGGTTGGAAAGAGATACTACTGTCACAATAGTAAAGGAATATTACCAATGCCTCCACCAGCATGAGGAGGGGCTCCAAAGCGGAAGGAATCAACGTATGCCTTAATTTTCTCCAAATCTACAAAACACCAAAACAAATGTAATTTATCATCGTATTTAGCTTTAGAAAAGTATAAAAGCAATGACTGTTCAATGAAGATGAAAACAACTGTTTCAGAGAAGTGAAAGGTTTAAAATGTGTTTTCAGAATATACATTACTCTCCTAAAAATATTTAAGTTGTTTACCAATTCCATGATGTAAGGCTCGCTCTGTTAGCAGCTGAGGATCATGTATTCTTTGAGCTCCTGACAGTATTTCTTCTCCTCTCATGAACATATCATAAGAATTGGACTGTTTCTGCAGGAAAAATAAGCAAACAAAAAACCCACCACTTTTCAAGAGGCTACCATCCTATTTCTAATACACATATGTGGAAAAAAATATCTTGCATGAAGAGTTTCTTCATTTTTTCCCCCTACAACTAATAATGTAACTTGCTCCAATGAACATAATTTATTTCTTTAAAACAGGATTAAACTAGTGAGGGTTGAATAATACTTCCTTGCCTCTGTCAGATTTTATGCTTCCCTTCTCCCACATCTTCCAATAACAAATCAGAACACCATATCTAACTTCTAAGAAGTCGTGCTGATTCTTATTTCACTTATCAATTGAAATGTTTTTAAGAGTGATATGAATTTTGGGCCACTTTTAGAATTTTGATTATCAATTAAAATTTCCTTTTTATTTTAAGACAAGCAAATTAAACATCACTTTACCATAGTTTAACCTATTTCCTATCAAGTTTTAACTAACACCTGTCCTTCAACAAATCAGTGGTTCTCAAAGATTCCTGGATCAGTAGACTCAGTAATACCAGGAAGTTGAAAGAAATGCAAATTAGCAAGTCGCAACCCAAATCAACTAATCAGAAAGTGTGGTGATGGAGAATAGAAATCTGTGTTTCAAAAAGCCCACCCAAGGAATTCTGATGTGTACTAAAGTTTAGGAACCACTGAAATAAATTAATAGTAAAAGGACACAAAACATTATTTAGATTAACTCCCGGGACAGTATGTAAATTCTTAGTTCAAGGTCAATAATAAAATGATTTGTTAATGTCTGGTAATACTATTTATTATTTATATGGTATTTCTTCCTCATAAATCTTCAAAAAATGACACACAAAAATGATTTTTAATATAGATTTTGGGACTAATTTGCTAGAATATTCAGAATTCATCTGACATGAACTGACAGAAACTAGTAGTAATACGTATAACAATGTGACCACGCAAACTGCAAATTAGTAAAGAAAACCATTGTTCCCACTGTATAATTTGACATAGTGACAATAAAGTTTTCCTTCTTCCTCCAAATAAGTTATTTAAAATCAAATTACTTACAGGATTTCTTGGATCAGGCATGGTATAGAAAGGTCTTACAGCCAATGGATATTTGTCAAGAATATAAAAATCTGTATCATACTATAAAAAGAATAAATATGAGTAAAATAGATTTTTAAAAAGTTTAATAAAAGTAAAAAGGCAAACATTTTAGTAATTAACTGTCCTTTTTCATACGTAAGTTTTGTGCTTCAAGATTACTTTACTAATAACACTGTATATACAATAAGTATGCTCCTCCTTTCAAGTAGTATCTGTAGCCTATAGTACTTTGTCATGATGTTTTAAATTCTTCCAATAGTTAATTTTTAGGAGCTGTTGAATACTCTGTCATAGTTTAAATGTTCATTTTCCTTTTTTGGGGACACGTAATCTCTAATTTCTCCCCCACCAAAAATTATGCTATCATACAATAAACTATTTTGATTATCATTTTTTTCTATTACCTTCTAGCTCATTTACTTCTTCAGGTGCATTTTATAACTGTTTATATTTAATTATCCAAAATATCTTTGGGTTTTATAAAGAGGAGCAAAAAATGAAAAGCCTGTAAATTTTTTTTTGGAAAAACTGACACTTTTATAAATTCACCGTCAAAACAGTCTTTGTTTTTTTTTTTTAATATGTTTTTGTTTTGTTTTATTGTTTTTGACAGAGAGAGAGACATACAGAGACAGAGAGAGAACTGAACTGGGGGAACTCCCCAGTTCATGTCAAAACAATCTTGATTGGGGAAGCCGGATAGCTCAGTGGGTTAGGCGCTCACTTTGCAGCGCTGGGGATCGAGGATCGAATCCCGGCCCCGGTCCGGGCGGACCCATATGCTGAACTGGGGAGTTCCCCCAGTTCAGTTCTCTCTCTGTCTCTGTATCTCTCTCTCTCTCTCTCTCTGTCAAAAAACAAACAAATAATAAAAAACAAAAATAAAACAAGACGTCTGTCTGGTCAGCCTACTTATAAAAAAAAAATCTTGATTATCTTTCCAATAATTAAAATTTTAGTTTAGGTATCAAAAAGAAATTAGTTTTCTTCAAATGGAAACTACATTTGCAATAAATAACATGAACATGAAATTATGACATTTTCATTAGAAAGAATACTTGCTATGTGACCTAGATACCATCAGGATGGGTAATCTTGTGCCCCCATGGGTGCATAGATTTATAGTTTTCACTTATCAAGGTAAATTTAAATTTCATTCACAAAAATCCTTGTTGAGATTTCAGAGGACATAGAAATTTAAGTATAATAGTTATACTTGTCTTTGTTTTCTTTTTAATTTCACTTCCAAATGTTATATACTATTAATGGAGTTTTCTGCACATCTTTTTGGGTGGTGTTGATAAATTAATATGCAAGTAGTGTTTTTGGCCCATGTGTTAGCTATGTATTTTCTATGCATTAAACATCCTTATATATAAATTATTTTGAATTTATTCCACTAATTTGTTGAAATAATTTCAATGACTTTAGGAGTGCTTGGACTGTGCAAATCCAAAATTTGTATTTCAAGTCAAAACTACAGCTTTATTCCTCATCAATCTGTCTCCCAGTGTTTATGAGAGTTCACACTACACAAAACTATTAAAAACTATGCAGACATTAGTTACCGGTGCTTTAAATCTGACAGTCATATCAGAAATTGCTTTTGTGCCACTGTTCAGCTCAGTCATTTTCACATATCCCTATTTCTTAACATGCATTTGTATTATTTCATTTTCTTGTTTTTTTAATATCCCTTGGAATATTAGTGTCTTTGTTACTGGTTTCTAAGAGTTCATTTATGACTAAAGATGTTAACAATTTGTCATGCAAATGAAATACCATGTTCTTTGCTATCATTTTGCTGTGTTTTTTGTTGGCTGTAAAGAAATTTTATATTGAAATATAATCATGTTGTTTGAAAAAAAGAAACCAATCACATTTCAACTATTTTGACATTAAACATTTCTGCTAAAACTGGGGTGTTAAAATAACAAACTGGAATTGGCTCTGCTGAAACAGCATTTTAAAGGTTTAAACTTAACACTGCAGTTTCAGAAATATGTTAGTTCCCCAGTCAGTTTACCAGTTTAGAGTGCAACCAGCAGGAGGAGCTAAAGGACTGTTTTCATTTCATTATACACTTCTCTTAATTTCTTTAAAGAACACACTAAGTTTAGCTTTTATATTCTTTGGAGTTTTAGAAAACGAGATGGGAAAGTAGGTTTCACATAAGAGGCAGAAAGGAGACTTGTTGTCTATCACAAGTCTCAATGAATCAGTAAGGGTATACTTACTCAGGGGTGCCAGTTCTAAATAATTTCAAATCATCTTGAGGTCTTTTCTAACTAATCTGACAATATGACATAGATATCACTTTTAGAAATAACTCAGTACAACTTAGTACCAAAATTGAATATAGAGATAATTAAACCACCTGGGCAAAACCTGTCTGAATATTTGTTATTTTTCTAAGATTAAAATAAAAAAAATTATCTGCCTTGGTTTCTATTTATTCTGGAATCATACTATTCAGGGAAAATTAGTCCCCTCTGCAACTGTTCTTCAATATGAGGATATATTTTAGATTTAGAAAAAGAAATACAGCATGAGCAAGAATCTTACCTTTTCCTTTACCAAACGACCCAACAGCTTTTCATTTGGTGTACTGAAAAAACAGAGCAAACAACATGAGATCAGGTGTTTGAAGATCAAAAGAGTTAATAATGAGGCACCTCTTCTATCTGAAGATCTCAAGAGACAAAAATTTCAGTCAAAGTACATAGTTGGTCTACCTGGCTCCTTTTTAAAAAGGCAAGTACAGTACTACTGGAAATGACTTGTAAATGTACTTGGTACAGTGGCTCAGCAGCTGAGGTGCTGCTCAATAGTATTTACTTATTTTATTTTTTTCTTTTTCTTATCTTTTTTTCCAATAATATTTAAATAAAACCTTAAACAGAATTTAGCAATTCACTGATTCAGAAATAACATGGATAAAAAAATTTCCTACAGTTACACATAATAAAAGTTTACTATACCAAATAGGCTATTCTTGCCATTAAATGGCTTCACTTCAAAATGGGTCTCCTTTTTGTTACTCTTCATCAAAGGTTTTTAAAACAAAAATCAGTATTTCCAAATCTTTAAAATGTAACAGTGTTTATATAAACCAGTTAAATTTCTATAGTCAAGAAGTTGCTACTTTAGCACCTATCCCATTGAAGACTAATTTCCAAAATTCTTTAAGAAAACATTGCCCAACTTAAAGTAATTATAGACTGCATGGTTTGCTAAGAGGTGTCATCTAGCAGTGTAGGGAATGCTTAAAGCCACATATACAAAAATGTTTGTTAAATAAACAAAAATAAAGGGGTTTGAGTGACATGATTTAATACAAGAACCCTAAAAATAACAATCATCACTTTGATTCTTATATCCATATGAATTATTGCCTTAACTTAAGAACCCTTGAATAAAATGTAAGTAGAAAGTAATTTCATATCTTTATTAAAGTACATATTTTGTTTCAAAATGATAAGTTGTATATCTGAATTTATATCAAATAAAGAAGGGTAATTTTTGTAACTTTTGGTGATCTTCAGTTTTATGCCCTAATTGTGAATAGATTTAGACTGCTGTCTACTTTCTCTAATACCACTGATTGAGAGAGGTTAATGTAGTAGATGATAAAATCACAGGGAGAAGTTCCTATATTCTTTCAAGCATTACAAGTATGGGGGGGGGGAACGACAAAAAGTAGTGTTTATAAATAAAACTACTGAAGCTTAGGCAAACCACATTAAATAGTAGTATTTTATTTCAAATCACAAATTAAACATAATGGCATCATACTACATACCAAAAAGTTAATAAAACAAAAGTTTATCAGCTGGGTGAAAAAAAATCACTCATTAATATATTAATGCTTTCATATCTTAAACCTAATTACTAAAGTTTTAAAAATTACAAAGACAAACCTCAGATCTTCTTCATCTCCCATTTCAATTCCAGCTTCCCTAAGCATAGCCAATGCTTCACAATACTCTAGTCTTAAAGTTGGTTCCAAAAATCTGAACGGCTCACATGGGAACTGTTTATTCACAGTCTGAATTTCAGTTTGAAACCTATTTGAATAATAATTTAGAGTTAATAAAAATGTGTGAGATATTTTTCCCACAGGAGGTCACTGTGGCAATATGTAAGACTCATTAAAATTTTTTTTTAATACGGGTGAAATAATGAGCAGATATTAACTTTTATTCTTCTACATTCTTGATACTACACATTTTTTAAAAACAAAAAAACAACATTTTTAACATTTCACGAAGTCAGTATATGTGCAATGATGAGGAAAGGGTAACCCTTGAGAAGGTCATGGGCAGATGCTCTCTCCATGGTCAGCTAAATACCCTCTCTAGCTGAACCACTCACAGCCCCCACAGACCCTCCTAGCTGTCCTGAGAGCCTGTTAGTAAGTGGCTGGTTGATAGGGACCCAAAAGCCTACTGTTACATACTTTAGTTCCATGAGTTCCACTGGTAATTTTGAAATTCTGAGGTCACTCAAAAGGAAATGCTTTGAGAACAAAGCTCTTTGTATAAAATCAGCTTCAGTGCAGAAACTGCCTCAAGAACTTTTAGGCTGCCTGGTACCGTATTTTCCGGCGTATAAGACGACCGGGTGTATAAGACGACCCCCTAATTTTACAGTTAAAACATAGGTTTAGGCCTATATTCGCTGTATAAGACGACAGCGACCGGGTGTATAAGACGACCCCCTAATTTTACAGTTAAAACATAGGTTTAGGCCTATATTCGCTGTATAAGACG
>PVKE010002084.1:0-88012 GCA_004027555.1 Craseonycteris thonglongyai
ATAAAAAAAAATTTTTTTTTAAAGAACCAAATTGGGGCCTCCCACATGGAAAGCATACCCTAATTCAGCATATGGGTCTGCATGGGCCCGGGTCAAGATTTAATCCTGGGTTCCCGGGGCTGCAAAGCAAGTTCTTAACCTGCTGAGCCATCCTGGCTTCTCCAAGATACTCAATAATTGTCTATTAAAAGAATGAGGGCTGGGGAAGCCAGGATGGCTCAGTGGGTTGGGCGGACCGGGAATCGAGTCCCGGCCCCAGCCCGTGTGGAACCATATGCTGAACTGGGAGCTCCCCCAGTTCAGTTCTCTCTCTGTCTCTGCCTCTGTCTCTGTATCTCTCTCTGTCTCTCTCTCTCTCTGTCAAAAATAAAAATAAATAAAAATATATTAAGAAATATATTTAAAAGAAAAAAAAGGAATGAGGGCTAAGCATTGTACTAAGTATTTTATATTGTTTATCTCATTTAATTTCACATAATGATGCATATACAAAGGCTGTCGGGTAAAAATCCAGCCATAAATGCCTCTATTATTTATATTATGTGTCTGTATACTTTTCAGACAGCCTTTGTATATCTTCATGATAAACATAAAGAAACAAAAACTTAAGAGTAGGTTAAGTAAGTTATCCAGTGTTACACAGCTAGTAAGCATGGCAGCCAGGATACTATACTAATCTGATTCCAAAGTCTATACTTAATGTAACACATCTACCTATACAGACAGAGAGACAGGCAGACACACACACAGTGTCTTTGACTGAATTCACATATCTTTTCATTTGTTTCAGACTCTCTTATTGCCTTTACTATACTCCCCTTGTCAGATTTACTCTATATTTATTTGATTTCACTTCAAGACATTGCCTATACCAGACCTTGTTGTTCGAGAAATACTCCACTTTAGCTAAGAAATGTTCTTCCCATTATTCATGGAGCATCTGAAATTATATCATTCCCAAAAAGCCTTCTCTGAATATTTATTATTATTCCATGGCCTATAACATACCCAACTCCCTTTCTATTTCTTCATTAATTCCATGTTTATTATTCTCTCGAGATTCACTAAGCTGTTATTTTCATTTAGTCAAAATTTTAGAATTATAGTTTTAAAATTAGAAGGAACCTTCACAGTCACCTAATCTGAACTCCCAATCAGTTTAACTAGCTTTGCTTGCACCACATCCTTGAGAGATGAAGGCTGTGCTTCTGCATAGTTACTTCCATAGTAACTAAGTAGCTCACTATGGTTAGGACTACCTGGGAGAGGTCCTAGCATAGATATAGGGGGGAAATAATTAGTGTCTGTTTAGCAGTGTTCGTGGAACCCTCACCATGGTCAAGGCATTATTGCCAGGCCTTGGGGTGATTAAACAGTGGATGGAACACGGTTCCTACCCACAAGGAACATGATCTAATGATTATTCCTTGTGAGGGAATGAGCCTACTGCACAAATGTCTGATAAAAAAAAAAAGAAGACATGAGTTTAAAGACAAATGATTTGAACCTTTAAAGCAAGAAATTAATTACATAGATAATTGGAAGGAGTTAGAAAAGATTTCATGAAGAAAGATAAATTTCATCTTCAGCCTGGCAGGGTGGTGGAAACAGTCTTCTTAAAGGACATGAACTCTTATCCCCTGTTAGACAAGGCTATTTCATCAAGTCAAGAGAAGGTACATGTAGTAAGTGCCAAGCTCAGTAGAAAGATGCTACAGAAATGCTAAGTAAAATGTCACAGTTGTTCAGATAGGGCACACCAGGATGAGTCAATTCTACCTCCCCACATACATTATCACCTACACATTTTAGAAGGGCCTCAGAGTGAGTAAAAAGCAATCCCTTTTACCTTTGTCGAGTCATTCTTATGCCTACCCTTCGTATTACTCATCTTACTTTGACCACCAAGTTCTCACTTTGTCCTCTCCCTTGATCCCTGACTTTGGGGTAGGGAAGCACATATGGCCAACTGAATAATGTGGGGTCTGTAAATATAACCTTTGAGTCATTGTTTCTCACAGTGCCTCAATGCTGAGTGCACTGATGAGCTGGCCCATCTGCTTTGGGCTTCGGCCCCCAGCAGGCTTCCATCTCCTGGGTAATCATAGAGACAGAGGCGTCTCTGGCCCAGAAGAATGCCCTGGATCACAGTCAGTGGAGCTCTGGGCCAGTCCCCAGCAACAGGCTGAGATCAGGAAGGGCTGAGAAGTGCATAAACTGTGAATAGCCCTTTTCCTAATGACATTTAATTGAATCTGGGCACTGACAAGGCTTGGCTGAGTAGCTGTCTTCCCATCACATGCAGCTTGACTCTGCCTCTTCTGTAATGATCATTCCACCCAGGTAGCACAGAATTTTGTCATAGAACAAGTCCTTGAGTAGGATCAAGAAACCTGGGAATTGGTTTCTTTGTGCGACAGACGTCTGGCAACTCACTTACCATCTATGGTTACCTTTTCTTCATTTGTACGAGGGCTGTCGCAAAATATCCAACCATGTAACCATTCTCGTTCTACTGACAATGACTGGATTTTTTCTGGACAGTCCTCATAAACTAGGAAAAATACCCATCCTGCCTTTCTCTGTGAATGTGGTATGAGACTGAAATCACACAATAGCTGTGAATACCCTTTGAAGGGTTAAAAATGTTCTAAGTATTATTATTACTGGAGTCTTACTGTTAACATAGTAAGTGAAAACAGTACCACTCATGGAAGTAATGAATGAAAGGTGCAATGTGGAAACGTGCTAAGTAGTCTTTCTGTTTACACAAGGAGTGTAAATTGTAGTAGGGTGTGAGGTTGTTATTGGCATGGAGGCTGAAGATGAAATGTGAGGGAAGTGTGTGTGAAGGGCAGGTGTGTAAAGGGCAAAGAAGAATCTACATGGCTAATGAAGACAGTGATCTGTGGCAGCAACAGGTAAAGTCAACCACATAGAACGAAGTAATCTATCTTGTGACCAGGCACATCCAACCTGTAGCCTAGCACAGCTTTGAATGAGGCCCAACACAAATTCTTAAAACACGAGATTTTTTTGTGACTTTTTTTTTTATAGCTCATCAGCTATCATCAGTGTTAGTGTATTTTATGTGTAGCACAGAACAATTCTTCTTCTTCCAGGGAGGCCAAAAGGTTGGACACGGCTTGTGTAGACCATAAGTATAGGGTTTTCCATTTGCATTTCCTATTACTGTCTGGCCAAGCCTGTCATTGTTGGTCTTCTTTGGGTTGTGGAGTAGGAAGGACACTTGCTTTCTAATTCTGTTTCCTCACCCTGCCCACCTCCACCTCTGAAGAGTGGGCCTTGCTTGAGGGCAGGCATGCTACCAGAGAGAAGCCCAGAAAGCAGGAGCTTGGACTTCATAATGCACGGGTCCTGCCCCTCCTCCACATCCTACCTTGGCAGATGCTGTGGAGTTTTGCTTGCCTGGGAACACTCTGAGAACTTGTTAGCAGATACCAAGACTGTGCTACTATGTTGTCTTGATTGAATTCCTTCATCAGATAGGACTGGTGGGCAAGTCTCTGGACTGTGTCTTGGATTTTGTACTGATCCTGGGTGGGGTCTGCTCTGAGCTTCCATCTCTCACAGACAGAACTGCAAATAGAGAAGAAAGTCATTCTCAGGCCCACAGGACAAAGCCACAGTGGCACTTTTCAAGGTCCAGCCCCTGGCTGCTGGGTTCCCCAGTGGTAGGGTCATCAGAGGCCCATTTTCTAATTTAGAGAATGTCCCAAGACCGGATCAACCTCTTTCTCAGCAGCACTTTTTATTTTGGCTTTCTGCTGACTTACAGTTTTCCTCAAGGAAGCAAACTACTGTTTGATTCCATCCCCTTTTTCTCCTCCTCACTTCCCTTCCCTGATGGATTGTCCCAGGGCTCCAGCAAAGCTGCTCTCAGTAGCCTCTGGGTGAGGCTGCACCCTGGCCACACACTGGCCATATATGTCCCTATGACCATCTTGACTAAAGAGGACCCAGCTTAGTAGGCGCAGGCTCTCTTTCTTTTAATAGAATGTTTTCTTGAGAAATTTTGGGAAAGGGCCATCCTCATTCTGAAAGCTATTCTGCAGTGCAGAAGCCTTGGTCACCCATGGATTGCCTCTGCGCGATGGTGGCACTTCCTGACTATCCAGAATGCAGCAGTGCCCTGAGACACAGCCGGCTGAGGTGTTCCGGGTTTGTAATATCCTGATAAGGAGATCTCATCCCCTCTTTGCTGGCAGAACTATGTAGAGTAGTTACATAAGTACTGCTGCGACACTGGGCGGAATCTCATTAAAAGCTGTATAAAGAACAATTGAGTTGTGGTGGGGAATGTTCACTCTATTCCAGTTGACTATAATTCATATAATAGAGCATTAGCCTGAGCATAAATGCTGCTGCTACTCAGGCTTTCCAATAAAATGTATATTTTAATACATTTCCAATAAAATATATATTTAGAGCAGCATTTGCTTATGTGGAGCATGATAAAACGTCGGTATGGGGCGGCTCCAGATTTTTGCACCTCATGAGGAAGTTGCTTGCTGTGCTGAGCAGATTGTTGTTTGATCTTACTCCTCCTGGGAGAGCCACTTGGCCAACTTGGATGGGACACTCTATGGCAGTTTGACCACATGGCAACTCTGAAACAACTCTCTTTCTCTCTCTCTCTCTCTCTCTCTCTGTCTGTCTCTGTCTCTCTGACTAGAAGAATATAAGGGCTGTCTGGGGGGAAAAATCCAGCTATTGTCAATATAATGAGAATAGTTACATGGCTGGATACTTTCCGGACTGCCCTCATATACCCATTAGCAGTTCAGCCTCCCACCCAAGATGGGAGAGGGGCCTGGCCAAGATGGAATTTGTCATGGGTTCCTTTATTTTCAACGAGATAGTAGGCAAGCCCTTTTTTAGTCTAAGGATGTTTTTGTTTGATGGCATGTGAGTTTTTCCTTCAGCCATACTGAGTATCACTCACCACAACAAACAAGGCTACTCTAAATAGCTTGTTGAAATGGCATCCTAACTCTCAAAAGCACTGAGAGGCAATAATAGCTAATATATTTATCCCACTTACTCTGTCTAAGGTGCTTTTCACATGCATTATGACATCTGGTGTGTGGAGAATTCGGTAATATATGTTTAATTATCCAGAGCCCAAAGTGTTTAATATTTGAAAACTAAGAGCACCAGAAATTATTTTATTTGTAAATATTTTTCATTACAAGAAATATCACAGGGATGCCAGGATAAGTCAGCGAATGAGCGCTTACCTTGCAACCACAAGGTCCGGGATTCAATTCCTGTCCCCAGCCTGTGAAAACGCACATGCTGAACTGCAGTGAAACTGGTAATTGCTGGAATGGCACGGCAGTGAAGGTTCTGGCCTCCCATGCTGGAGGCTCCTGGTTCAGTTCCCACACTGCATGGTTATACATCCACCTGTGTGGAATGAAACCATGTCACAACTAATGATGTACAACTATGAAGACTATTCTAGGCCCTCCCTCCTTCTCTTTCTCTCTCTTCTTTCTCTCAAACAGTAAAATCTTTCAAAAAAGAATAAATTAAAAAAATAATCACATCATAGAACATTTAGAAACTATGCAAAAAGCCCTCTTAGCCTCAGAACCTTAGTACACTAATATTATTAATTGGTTATATTTCCTTCTAGCGTTTTTTAAATGTATTCTTATACGAGGGCTATCTGAAAATAATCCAGCCAAAAATGCCTCTATTTTTCATATTACATGACGATACTTTCCAGATAGCGCTCGTATATGTCAGCACATGGTTAACATTTTTAAAGTGCTTTTCCTCTGTAGATTTCCAGACTGTCCTACCTGAATTTCATCTGCTCTCATAACATGTTTAAAGGGAAGAAACCAAGATTAATCAACCTCCGTTCCTCTGAAGGGCGTTATTGTGAAGATTATATATCCCATCATTTAAAGTCAGTGTCAGTTTGCCCATAATCAAAGTGCCAAAAAGATGCTGAGAGGAGCATTCATTCTGTTCAACACCCTGCTTCTGTCTCTGGTTATTAAAACAGCTGAGTAAGGCAGCTGGAGAAAACCATTTGAGAATTTTAAGATTGCTGTCACTGGGAAGAATAACCCAGCTGTGCCTTGTGTTTCAAGATCTTCTCATCATCTCAGGAAGCCAGGTCCCAAGCTGAGCCCCATCGAATGGGAATGCACAGCTTTTGCCTGCGTCGTTTAGGAGATGTGAGTGAAACTGATGCTCAGTTGATGCCTCTCTTAATGTGACTGTGTCCAGAGGAGTGAGTGTGTGAGTGTCCAGTCATGCAGGAAACAGCTGAGAGTGGGCACAGAATTGTCATCTCCAGGGACCTGTCATGGGTGGTCATTTGTATGAATGCATGTTTTAGAGGGTGAAGCAAATTTTCTCTCCAAACTAGGACCTGCTCCCCTTTCTCTTGAGAATAAGAGTGGGTTTAGGAACTCATAAAAGAGGCACACATCCCTCATTAGTCATTTTCCTTCTCCTTCACCCCCTCTATCCTTCCCATTCTACAGGAGCACATCTACCAAAGTGGTCTCTAGACCAGAGATCTGAATGGGCTTTGTCAGGGGCTGCAGCAACTGCTAGCTCTTCATCTGGGAGAACTGAGATTCCTGAGCAGTGGGCCTGTATTTGTAATCAAAACCTGTGGTATAAGAACCTCCTTGGGAAAGCCCAGATGGCTCAGCAGGTTGAGCGCTCCCTTTGCAGCCCCGAGGACCGAGGATCGAATCCCAGTCCTGGCCCGTGCAGACCCAGATGCTGAACTGGGGTGTGCTTCCCATGCAGGAGGCCCCCAGTTTGGTTCTCACCCTCCACCCCCAGTTCAGTCCCTGGCTCAAGGGAGCATGCCTCCCATGCAGAGGCCCCCAGCCTGGTTCCTGCCCTGCGCAGCCCCTGCCTACCTGTGTGGAACAAAACCATGTCAAAAACTGATGATGTACAACTGTGGAGACTGCTCTGGGCCCTCTCCCTTCTCTCTGTCTCTGTCTCTCTGTCTCTGTCAAAAACAATAAATCTTAATAAAAAAAGAGAGAGAGAGAGAGAGAACTTCCTAGCTTTCCTGCATGCCAAGAGGAAGAAGGAAGCAGTTAGAGATACTGAAGCATACCTGCATTGAGTAGCTCATCCATCATGATGACCAATACAAGTTCCAAAGCCCCTGGCTACCTGACAAGTGCACCTCTCTCCTCCCAAGCCATAGAGTCTCCATGCAGCATGCAAATGTATTCTTCTGTCATTTCTTTTATTTTTTTTCAAGTAAGCAGAGTTCCCTGAAGTGCACTTAGTCTCCAAATATGTGCACAGTAGGATGAGAGAGATCACTTCTGCTTGTAATGGATGCCTTGTGTCCAAAGTATTTTCCTGTGTATTGTGTTATTCAATTTAGAACTCCCAATGCATGATTAATGTGTGTTTAAACAGTCATTGCCTAATCAGACTACTTCACCTTTAGGACACTGGTGAGTACACAAAGCAGACTTACAGAAAACACCATTGGCTTATGTAGAATAATCCGACAACTCCAGCCTTGTACAAGGAGTGACCCTTCCAAGTCTGATGTGGTTCCCATCCAGTCCTGTGGTTTTCACTGAGCTGTCCATGACTTCTGTTTTTAGAGACTGGTTCCAGTCTTATTTTTGTTGTTTCTTTTTTTAAAAGATTTATTTTACTGTTAGAGAAGGGGCGGTCCCAGAGCAGTCTCCATAGTTGTACATCATTAGTTTTTCTGATATAGTTTCATTCCACACAGGTGGATATGGAGCCACACAGGGCAGGAACTGAAATGGGGGCCTCCCTCGTAGGAGGTGAGAACCTTTGCCACCATCCCAGTTGTTACCAGCTACACTTAAGTTCAACATATGGGTTTGCGTGGGCTCTGGCTGGGTTTCAATCCTTGTACCTCATGGTTGCAAGGCAATCGCCCAACCTGCTGAGCTATCCCAGCATCCCTGGTTCTAGTCCTAGTGCTCAGTATGTGTTCAGTATGTGTTCAGTATGTGTTGAGGATCTCCATGAGTTCCAGAAAAGGGAATTGATTGTGGGCCTACCTGAAAGGTGCTCACAGTCTAGTAGGAAATAGAATATGTTTATGAATAGTTATAGTACTGGGTCTAAAGTTAGCAGGGCCTTAAGACTTATTTGGAAGAGGGATGGACAGTCCATTCTGAAGAGGGACTCGTGGATAGTGAGATGGCAATGGGTGGGCAGTGGAAAGGCAAAGAGCTTGCAGTTACTGTGAGGTTGTCAGGAGCCTTGCTGGGGGGCTTTGCAAGGCCTTCCTTTCTGTGTCATCCATACAGATACTGAAGTGGTAGGCTTGGTGCCTGTGGTGCCCCATCTGTGAGCCTTGTTGAGTTCTTTCCCTATGATCTTGCCCACTGACCAGTAGAGCGCTCTCTACCTTACTTGCTGCTGCTTTTGGCCTGCCTGTCTGTGAAAAAAAAATATTGCAAGAAGAGGTCCCCAAATTCTAGATGTGCATTTACAAAAAATGTGATTTGAACCTAATGACCTGTGAACAGAAGGCCAATAAGAAAGACCAAGGTAGCTGACCCCTAACCTTTTGGTTATTTTCATTTCATCCCATTTGCAACCCTTGAAGGTCCTTAGAAGATATGCATGTGACTCATCACAGAGTCTGAAGCCTTAAAGTGGGTCATGCCTGAAAAATGTGTGAGGACTCTTGCTCTGAGGGATGGTAGTGAGGGGACAGGGTCAGGCCTGTCCTTTTCTGAGAATTCGTAGAACTGGTTTCATATAAATAGAGCCTTAAAAAAAAAGAGGGGGACCTTGGCTTGAAGATATTTTCTATGTATATAGAGAGCATTGGGGAATGCGTGTGTGTGTGTGTGTGTGTTTATACATCAAAAAAATCATGCCCTCTTTATGGAAACTGCTTTAGAAGTTCAGCTCATAATTGCTACATGATTCAATCACCAAATTACTAAATGTTTCCCTCAAGGAATATTTGACATTTAGTAGAAATTTTAGTATAATGAAGTGAATATGTCAAAAATTAAAACATTTTTAATTTGTATTTGAATTTAAAAGAAAGGAGAGTTTCAAGTTGGTATTTCCCCCTTACTTAATAATAGTGGTGGGCATCAGAGATTAATACCAAAGACAACTCAGGACTTCTACCACAATTTCGTAACAGATTTCCAGGCAGCAGCCGGGGGATAGAACCCAATACACTTTCAATCTTTTTATCCCATCAACTCGGCTATTTTTGGTTATTTTGGAAAATGACATATGGCACAGTGATTATGTAGTCAGGGTCTATTGTTAAACTTCTTGGGTCCAATTCCCAGCTCGTTCACTTACTATGTGATAATAAGCAAGTTACCTACCTTCTCTGTGCTTAGTTTTCCCATCTGTTTAATGAGTTTATCATATTCACTTAACAGATGGGAAAACTACCTATTTCATAAGTTGCTGTGAAGACTAAAGAAAACATGTGAAGTGCGTAAGTACCTGACACACAGTTAGCACTCGGTCAGCATTAGTTTTCTTTCTCCTTCCTGCCCATCTCTCTTATTTGGCACCTCCACCTGTGGGAAAATTAAGCCCAAGGATAGCTATTTAAAAATTGTCAGCCTGGCCACTTGTTAGCTTTGACTCAGGGGTATGGTAAAAGATTTTTAGGACTAGAGGGGTTTGAGATGTAGTAGGGTTTGAGTTACCTCTTCATATTCACATATTACAGCTTGCCTCTGCCTCAGTAACAGTGAAAATTGAATTGATTGAAACGGATCTTTTCCAGTACTCTATACTCTCTACCAGGCATGATGCACAGCTGTGCTTTCTCACTGCCTGTGATGTCTCTTCTCTCGTCCTTTCTGAGTCAGGGGCAGTGATTCAACTTGATCATTTCCTTGCCGCTGCTCCATCTCCTTTCATCATTCGCTCATTCCTTTTTGTTTTTCACACCTTGCTCGTCTTGGAAACCACCTTAAAATCAGGAATCAATCATAAGAACCAGCATTTTTAAATCAAAATTTTAAATTTCAAATGGATTTTCTTTTGTAAAGCCTCTTTAAAACAACATCAACACTCTATAGGAAGACAGTTTTAACTGTCAGTTTTTGCCTAACTCAAAGTTATCAGCATAATAGTGAGATAGATGACAGCGTCTACATATATGGAGTTTGGAACACAGTACAAGTGGACATTTTCGTAGCCACACATGGCTTTTTGTAAGCTACCAATAGTATATTTCCTAGCTCATATTCTTTGCAAATACTGTTAGATCCAAAGTAAATATCCAGTATCCATCCCTGTGTAATGCTTGCTAAAAAATGAATCATTCATAGGGAGGGGAAATCAAACACACAGTGATGGAAAGTGAGCTGATTCTGGGTGGTGAGCACATAATGGGATGTATAGACAATGTAATGTAGAATTGTACACCTGGAAACAATGTAATTGATATCAATTAATGTCACCCCAATAAATGTAACAAGAAAATGAGTCATTGACAATATTTATGCTAGGAAATTTAAATTTTGAAGGCTATACAATGAAAGAGAAGTAACTTAAGTGCCAGCATTCATTAAATTCTTCTCAAATGATAACTTCAAAAGCAGTCAGTCACTTTTACATATATGGGAAAAGAAGGGTTGTTTGTTTTTGTTTATTTGTTTTTCTTTTGGTCCACTTCACCCCAAACTGACAAGGTGTTTGGAAATTTAAAAGTTTATGCATTTTAGCTTATAAGTGAACCAAGAGAAGTAGTTTGCTGTTTGAAATAGTGTCATCCAGTGTTTAAAAGTCTTAAATTGCCTATGAGACTTCCAAAGTATCTACTTTAATTAGCTTTAGTAAATAGATGAATGAAGTCATCATTCAGTGTCCCAGTCTTTTGAAATGAGCTGGGAATGTTTGAGGAACAGAGAGGAGGCCATGGGACCATTATGTGGGGAGCAAACAGAAAGAAGAGCACAAGGTGAGTCTGAGACCCCCTTTCATTCTGGAGCCCCCCTGCCCCATCCAGCAGGTCTCTTGCTTTACACTTTTTCCCTCAACCACCTCAGCCCCCAGACCTTCCCTCCTGAGCACAAGACAATCCAACCTCTATTCCTTTCCTCTCCTTCAAGGCTCCCAGACATATCTTTTATGTTTTCTATTGCATTTTACATTAATATGTTAGAGATAGCCCAGAGCCTATATGCTGGGGTGGAAACAGAATAACAGTGGCTCTGAGCCTGAAATTCCTCATCTGAAAAATGAAGCGGATTAGAGATAATGCCTGTAAATAGAAAAGTGCCTGACACAGTGAGTTCAGCCTCTGCCATCCTGATTCACATCCCTTTTCTCCTGCTATTTCCACATGTCCAGGGTCCGGCAGAAGTAATGCTTCTTTTTTATGAGCTGGTAATCTATACCAAATCTTTTATTACAAAAGCATAAGCATGTAATTCTGTCACATAACAATATCACACTCAAGCACACTATATGACATTTGAGGTGAAATGTTCAAATTGCTGTCCATCTCATGTGAGACAAAGCAAGCCTTACCATGTTATGGCGTTACTTCTGCCAGACACTGTATATCAATAGATAACTATGATAGGAGCAACTATTCAATTGTAAGTATTCAGAATCATGCTGTACATTTACATATACACCCCACCCCACAACGAGGAAAAGAATCCTACAGTTAAACCCCTCAACTATTCTGCCTTTGTCGTGATGAGCAGAAAACTGGATAGAGTTACAAATTTGAAGCATTTAAGAGCTTTGCTGGGGGTAGGGGGTGGCTGCGGCACACAAGAGCAGGGGGGCTAGATGGGGTGGGACTGGGAGACCCAAAAGGAGAAGATATTTGGGGGGCTACCAGAGGAAGTGAGACTTTGGGGAAGATGTTTCAAAAGTAATTTAGGGAAATGTTTTGTTCTCTGTTGTACTGTGTACCCCCTCCTTCACATCCCTAAGAAATTTCACAAGGATTGCATTACACTCTCGTATATTTGGAGTTGGATGCATGTGAGTTGTGTGTGCATGCAGTTGAATGTGATTTTTTTGGGTCAGTGTCCTCACAATGGACGCAGAAAGGGACTGTGGCAGGCACAAAAAGGCTCAAGTTCCAGTACTCTTTTCTTACAGATGTTCTTTTTTTTATTATTATTATTGTTTTTGACAGAGAGAGAAAGGGAGGGAGAGAGAGAGAGGGAGAGAGAGAGAGAGAGATAAAAAGACAGAGAACTGAACTGGGGGCGCTCCCCAGTTCAGCACATGGGTCCGCACGGGCCGGGGCCAGGATTTGATCCTCGGTCCCCAGTGCTGCAAAGTGGGCACTTAACCCACTGAGCCATCCCGGCTTCCCCAGATGTTCTAAAATAACAGATAAACATAAGTTCATATTTTTAAAAAACTAAATGGAGACTTCCTGAGTAGTCATTTAAATCAGTTACCCTCTGCTTATAACTATTATTTTGGCTTTTGTTTAGTACTCTTATCTAGTTTTTTGGGTTCAGGAAAAAATTTTTAAAACTGGCATCAAAAGTTTTAGTGAAGGAGGGAAAGCCAGGATGGCTCAGTGGGTTAAGCGCTCACTTTGCAGCCCCAGGGACCGAGGATCGAATCCCAGCCCCAGCCTGTGTGGACCCATTTGCTGAACTGGGGAGTGTCCCCAGTTCAGTTCTCACCGGGGCGAGACCCTGGTCCAGTTCCTGCCCTGTGCAGCCCCACCCACCTGTGGAATGAAACTATATGGAAAAACTGATGATGTGCAACTATGGAGACTGTTCTGGGTCCTCCCCCTTCTCTCTGTCTCTCTCTGTCTCTCTCTCTATCTGTCTCTCTCTGTCTCTCTCTCTCTCTCTCAAAATAAATAAAAGTAAATCTTAAAAAAAAAAGTTTTAGTGAAGGAGGTTTCTGCATCCTGTAATAGCCAAGTACTTCCTATGGAACCAACTATCCACAGATATCAACTGTAAATGCTCGACAAAATATAAAAAATCACCCACCTCATGCCACTGAAACATGATTCAGGAGCAGGTAGGAACTGAAGGTTGGTCTACACCTGGGAGAAGGAAACAGCAGTGGGTAAACTTACCATTCTTTGGTGGCTTTTAGCTTCAGGACACATCCCATTTGTTGTCATAAGGCAGTTAAAACTCATAGAAACCCAGTTTCTTTCAAACCCACAGAGGTCAGAATTTGGGACAACCACAGCAGCTGGAAAGTGAGGAGGGAAATCCCAGAAAAGAGAGAGGCAGGCAAGGGAGCCTCAAATTCTATGCATAAGTTCTATAAGATCTCTGGCTGCCCCTTAAACTATGCAGCCTCTGACAAACTCCACAGAGCCCAGGTGAGCCTGAAAGAAAAGACTTTTGAACAATGTTTATGTATTTTCCAAATAACATCTCCTTTTTAAAATGAAGAAAATAAAAATTCTTGGTTTAGGATCACAGGTGGCCTATCCCAGCAGCTCAGGGTGTAAGGCAGGACCACCCTGGACAGGACACCCTTTCATCTCAGAGCATGTACACACACATGCACACTAACTCAGACTGGGACAATGTAAACATGCCAGTTCACCTCACATGCACATCTTTGGGATGTAGGAGGAAACTGAAGTCCCCAGAGAAAACCTACACAGATGTGGAGAGTATGTGCAAACTCCATATAGACCATGGCCAGGAATCAATTTATTTTCTTAATCAACATTTATAATGAAACAACATTATGTGATGACACACTGTATATGAAAACATTAAATAACACAAGGCTACATTCACTGTCAAAAGGACTGCTGTATATGTAGTGGAACTTTTGTGTGAAAGGGAGTTGTATTAGCTTCCTAGGACTGCTATAACAAATAATCATAAACTGAGTGGCTTGAAACAACAGAAACTTATTTCCTCAAGTTCTAGGGACTGTAAGTTTGAAAGCAAGGTGTCAACAGGACTATGCTCTCTCTGATGGCTCTAAAGGAGAATACTTCCTTGCCCTTTCTTAGCTTCTAATGGTTATTGGCAACCCTTGGCATCCCTTGATTTATGACTGTCACTCTGCTCTCTGCCTCCATCCTCACAAGGCTCTTCTGTCTGTGTGTCTTTCTCCACTTGGCCTTCTTATAAAGACATAATCCATTGGATTTAAGGCATAACCTAATCCAGGATAACCTCATCTTAACTAATTACATCAGCAAACACCTTATTTCCAAATAAGATCACATTCTAATCTTACACATGGACATGAATCATAAGGGAATATTATTCCTCCTAGTACAAAGATGAATAAAAAGTACTGTGAAATATCTGGAACTTCAAATTCTGGGTCTAATTAACCCTTAAATATTAAAGTACTCTATCTTATGGAACACAACTTTTCATGAAAGTGTATTGTGTATTATGATTATGAACACTGAATCATTCATGACTCATTTATTTTTTTAGGATTTATTTTTATTGTTTTTGACAGAGACACACAGAGAGAGAGAGAAAGAAGGGGGAAAGCCCGGAGCAGTCTCCATAGTTGTACATCATTAGTTTTAGACATAGTTTCATTCCACACAGGTGGGCACGGGGCCACGCAGGGTGGGAACAGGGCTGGGAGCCTCCCACATGGGAAGCTCACCTCAGTTCAGCATATGGGTCCACTGGGACTGGGACTTGTTCCTTGGACCCTGGGGCTACAAGGCAAGTGCTCAACCACTGAGCCATTTCAGCATCCCCGACTCTTTTATATTTTAGCTTTTTTATATGTTGCCCTTGAAAGTAACCAAAATTTTATTTCATTGTAAATATTTAAAATTAAGACAGCACTAAGTAATCCTGGACCCTGTCTTGTCCCTTCCCTGCTTCCCTTGTTCCAAATGAGTAAGGTTAAATTAATTTTGGGGAGAATAGGGTTATAAAGCCCTTGACAAAATCCATTTTCTAAAGCAAAGCCGTTCCATTAAGCATACCTAAATTTAGATTGTCAAAACCCCATGGACTCTGAAAAGCAAGTTGTTAAAACTCATAATGAGTTTCAGTATTGCTGCATTTGGAAATGTCTGCATCTCAGGAGTAGCCCTTATCCTAGACAGCTCTAGAGGAGGGAAGGGGCTGCTGCGAGAGACTCTTGTCTTTGGGGGCTGTCATTTCAGATATTGTTGGAAATTCTACATTCTTGACCAGCATCCATCTTAAATTATAAATTCCTAGCAACAGTAATTTGTAAAAAAGCATATGGACAAATTCTGTAATGATAGAGATGATTAATTTAAAAATATTTAATTCAGCTCAGAAGAACCAAAGATGAAAGGCCCTCTCCCTCCACCCCTATACCAGCAATCCTGGCCTTTTCTAACAATATCCTTGAGGTTAGAGAACATGCAAATGAAGCGTTTGAGACTTAAAATGAATACATTTTGCAGCTGCCATGGCTAATTTGACAAGATAAGATCCAGTAATTCTCTCAATATATATATATATATATTTTTTTTTATATTTATAGGGAGTAATTATTTTATCTTCAGTGCATATTTATTTCTATTTTACTTTTGACAGATAGAGAGTGAGACAGAGACAGAGACAGCTAGAGAACCAAACTGTGGGAACTCCCCAGTTCAGCATGTGGGTCCTGCCTGGGCCGGAGCTGGGATTCGATCCTCGGTCCTCGTGGCCTCAAAGCGAGCGCTGAACCCGCTGAGCCATCCCGGCTTTCCCCTCAATATATTTTTTTTGAGACAGAATCTTAAAGTTGAAAAAATATTTCCTCCAATACTCCTGCTGATGAGCTAAATCTTCAGGTGCATTCTATTTTCTGTGCTTTGAACTGACTCTCCTTGGTGTGAAAGTGATTATCAATATACTGGTACAACTCAAAGTTAGTACTGAGACCCAGCTGCTGGGTCAATAGTAGCATCCCCATGGTTTTTTAATGCAGAATTAGTTTCAGTTCTGCCGGCCAGTCTGGGATAAAGGCACTTGGAATGGGATTTGTTGGATATACTTCACTACTTTTATTTTTACAGCTTTTATTTAGTCAAGATTCATTTCTTGAGTGCCGACTATGTGTCAAAGATTATAGACATACCAAAAGAAGTAAGACAAGGTCCCTGTCCCACCTACCATGTGTCCATGACAAACTAGTAGATAATTCCAACATATTGAGAGGGAGGATATGCTCAGAATATTATTGAAGCTCAGAGGAAAGCTTCTGAAATTTGCTTTAAAGAACTGTACACATCTCTATACAAACATGATTTCTGTGCTTTGATAACTGAATTCAACCATAGGACAGACAAGGAGGAAATGTATTCTAGCAAACATTTTTTTAAAAGACAAGACTTGCCAAAACAGTGTGCTCTAAAAATAAATCAATATAATGACTGATCTCAGAAATATTCATTATTTCCTTAATTAATTAAATGTCAGAGCCTTAAAAGAATTAATGATCCATTCACCAAAGTCATTGTGGTAACACTCAATTTAAAGGTAGCTTTTCAACTATCCTCTCAGCCTCCTTACTGAATTGAAACTGTGGAAATTCCATTCCTACTTCTTATTCATGCCCCTCTTCATATTGATTACTTAAACACTGTTTATTCTGCTGCCTAAATATTTCTATAATCCATTACATTTTATCCTCATTGCCATATCTTAGTTTGGGTGCCCATCCATCAGAGCTCACTTGGGTTGTTGCAATGATTTTCCAAATGGCCTCACCATCTTCCAGTCCTTCTCCACCAATACGAACTCTATTCATGTCTTATTCCCACTTAAAATCTTTCCACCCCTTGCCATCACCTATTGAATAAAGTCCTTAGCATGCTGTATGTGGCTATTCAACACCTGGCCCTTGTCTGCCTCTCCATATTGATCTCCTGCAGCAGATCTTCTTGTACCAGGAAATTTAGTTGAAATTCCTAGAACATGCCCTGCTCTGCACATGCTGTTGTCTCTGCCAGTCCCCTACTTCTAGGCTGGCAAGCTTCTATGCATCCTTCAGGGCTCAACTTGTAAATCCCTTCCTTTGGGACGTGTTTCTGATAGTCTCGTTCCACCAGACTATTCTGTACCTCGTACATACCTCTGTTGTGATATATACCATCCCCACTGTAATCTGTGAGAGATTCTTCCCGACCCAAAAATAAGGTTCACTTCTAGTTAATGGAAAATTAAGGGAATCAGCCCATCATTCTTCATCTCTAGAGTGTCCCTGGGCAGGGAGAATAGACATAAAGAATTCTTACTGAAGTGCAGGGAGGACTTGAATACACTGAGAAGGCTGCTCCAGCGCCTGTTCTGCTGACTGTGCCACTTACATGATCTGATATCATGTGCTTTTCTGAGTAAGCGTCTTTGAGAAATTGGACAGAGCACCCCAGGGAATAACATATGAGACCCTCTACGTGGGGAAAAAGACCCACAGGGCCAAATGAACTTGCCAGTGATGTATCTTTTTGCTGGGACAGCAGCTTTTTCTGTCATGAGCCAATGACTTCCTCTGGCTTCCACAAGACATGTTGAAGATTAGGGCTATCTGGAGTGTACAATGGAAGAACAAGATTGATAATAGCCTTTGGAGATATAGAGAGTGCATATGACCTCTCATGTTACACCCAGCTCTTTCCTGTCTCAGCTGCCCAGTGTGAGGGGTTTTGGGTTCTCTAATCTCCAGGATATAGAAATTTGGAGATGTTCTGAGCCTCAAAAATCTAAAAGAAAAAAGTAAGAATAAATCTGGCTTTAAATGCTGCTTATTTCTTATTCCTCACTTCAAGTATTGTTAACTAAGTTACTCTTTTGGAGGATATTTCTTTTGTATGCTCGCTGGAGACAACATCTGGGCTTTTTCTAATAGGAGTGGATTTCTGGTTAAAGCAGGTCAGTAATGCCCAGGTCTAAGAGATCCCAAGAATTCAGAAAATAATTCAAGCAATGAGCTTAGCTACATATTTAGACATACAAGAGCTGTCTGGAAGAAATCCAGCCATAAATGCCTCTATTTTTCATATTACATGGCTGGATACTTCCTGGACAGCCCTTATATTGTCAGAGGATTATAAATCCAACCCAAAGCTTCACAGAAGGATAGAGGTGTAGGTTGCCTCTGCAAAGGTCATGTAAGAAAAATTAAAGGATGAGAGTTTAGCATTGGGAAGAGTGTGAACTTTGGGACAAGGCAGGCATGAGTTTGAGTCCCACATACTAGTTGTGTGGTCTTAGTTAGACATGTCATTTAACTCCACTAAGCCTTAGTTTCCTCTTTTGTAAAATGGAGTTAATTGAAACCTTTATGGAGTTGTTGGCATTAGAGATAATGCTTGTATAATTATAGGATGATTTTGCACATGGTAGGCTCTTAAGAAATGGTAGTTATGATTTTGAGTTTGTGTCAAGAGTGATGTGATGGACTCTGTTGTTCCACCCAATCCCCCTGGGAGTGCCACTGGCAGTGGTCCATATCCAGTGACTGCTTGAGGCAGGGCTATAAAAAGGACTGGCTATTTTGGCTCAACTTGAAAGAACTTGGAAGGACATTCTAGCTTCAGAGCTCCCCATGGTTCAGCCAAGTGGACACTAGGCCTACATCACAGCTCAACTTCTCCCTCTGCCCACTCTAGCTTTCTTCCACTCCTTTGCATGGGTGTTGATCCCAAGAGCACGCCCTAAAAACATCCTACATGCTAAACTTCATCACAGAGTCTACTTCTTTTTTTTTTTTTTAATATTTATTTATTTATTTATTTATTTTGACAGAGAGAGAGATACAGAGACAGAGACAGAGAGAGAACTGAACTGGAGGAGCTCCCAGTTCAGCACATGGTTCCGCACTGTCCGGGGCCGGGATTCAATCCTCGGTCCCCAGCGCTGCAAAGTGAGCGCTCAACCCACTGAGCCATCCCGGCTTCCCCACAGAGTCTACTTCTTATGAAAATTGACCTCTGATAAGGCAGGTATCCAGTCCTGTGTTAATAATTACCCACTGATCTGAGGTGCTGAAGCCTAAACAATATCCTGTGGCACCTTGGCCAAGTGTCAGGAAGTATTTTAGAAAGGCAGACGAAGCATCAGAAAAACTGTAAGAGAAAGAAGAAATCCCTAGAGACATGTGAAATTTGCCCATATAAAGGCATTTGATAATTTCCAGAAGTTAAAAACATCCTAAATCTTATTCCACATGAGCCTAAGAGCATGGAAGTGTTTTCCAACATCAACTCCCTAAAAAGAACTTGGCTATGAGCTTCACATCAATATAATTAAGCAGATGTAATGATTAGTCTTTTCTAGTATTGAACTTTTAATTCCCCTTCCAATGGCCAGGACCCAGCTAGAGACCTTCCTGGAAGCAGAGCCATGTTTTCCTCTCCTATGAATGGGTGTGGGTGGGCTAGACAGTTATTTTGTACCTGGGCTATAGTGCAGGGACCTTTCTGGTGCCCAGTGACATTGAGATTGGGAGCCCCTGTTCCACTCAAGTATAGCAAACTAGACAAAAGGCAATACCTGGGAGACCAACCTTAAAATGAATTTCTAGGGTTAAGTTAGGCTCTATTTCGGACAGGGACTCCATTTCCAGGAAAAGTCTTACACCAACATGATTCTTCTGTGTTCTTTCCTACACTGATCTCACTTGGGATTAGGAGTTGAAGACTCAGCTAAGATGAACTATTGCTTATCTTCAGCTCTTAGCCTGGTCATGCCATTCAGTAGCTAATCAACAGATATTCCCTGAGCAGTATACTAGGCTCATGTGTACTGTGCATGCCAACACTGGATCCCATGCTTCCATCTCTCCAGATAATAGATAAGAAAGTGGGCATGAATACAGGAAGGGCAGCAGTAGGACAGTTAAGTGGTAAGGATAGTGAGTGCCATGATATTAGAGGAAAGAAGCAGGCTTTTCTAAAGTCACTTTTTCAGATGTCTCTAAATCCCATATCCCTCCAACCTTGAGAATGCACAGGTAGTACCGTGTCCAAGGGAGGCCCTTGAGTTGTCTTATTATTCCACACATGCCATTGGTGTTTTCTGTAAGTGTGCAGCAGATGTGCAAGATTTTTTCAATGTTGACATCTCAACTAGCGTTGCTGTGCAGCCCTCAGGGGACTCTTGGTCTATATTGGTGGCCTTGCCGTGCAAAGGCACAGAAATGGCAGGGATATGCCAGAGGCCTCAGGGGCACTGCTGGTTTCAAGACTCTTGCCTCCCATGCACTCACCGCTATCCTTCAGGCCAAAGAACTGCTGGCAGAGCAGTGACACTCTTTCAGAAGTCTTGCCCCTCTGTTCTCTCCATCACACTGCAAGGCCTCAACCATGGTTTTACCTGATGTCCTGGGGATCTGTTCATCCCTGCCCCATCCCCAGTGTACGTTAGGTGATACATTTCCAGGCCCACAAATTATTTATAGACCAAGAGGCACCTGTTGCCACTAGCCACTGAAGTCTTAAATCCAGAAGAACCCTGAGGCAACTAACAACTTCAAGGAGGGACCCAAGGGCAATCACCCTTAGCTTTTACCTCAGCCCAGGTTCAAAGACTCTGCCTCTAAAGTGAGTTTTGGATAGTGCAGGATGAAGTGAAGGGACACTTCATCAGCCCCTTCCCATCTCTGTCATTCCTGTCCCTTCTTTATTAGATAATTGAAGAGTTCTCAGTCGTACGTACTGGGGCATAAAATAAACTTTATTCCTCACCCCTACCCCAGCCAGACTGTTACCTCTAAGGCCCTTCCATATAGAAGTTCAGAAGCCCCACTGGCATCTGGGTTGTAATCTAAGAAAACCATAGGCCTGCATAGGACAAGGGTAGGGAGAGCCTCAGGACCCATTCTGAGGAAATCCTAAATAACCCTTACTGTACGAGGCTGGAGGCATGCACTGGATGATCTAATAGGATTTTTCATTGCTCACAGTGGAATGTAAAATGACCAGACTCATAGCAGGATAGCAGTTTCACATAATGGTCTTAGGTCTGCTAGAGGCAGTTTCTAGAATTGAATGAACTGTTTAGTTACTCTTTCTATTTACTTTGAACAATGGCCCTGAGTTTTTTAAATTAATTAAACTAGTGATAAATGTCTTAGTAGACATCTACCTTGTAAAGCTGCCTAATTACCCTTTTTCAAAAAGAAACTTCTTTTTGTCATTGTTTAAGAGAAAGATGGACCTGGAGTGTGATTACTTTGGTCAACTAATAACAGAATCAGAGACCTTGGGCACATAAGGGGACATGAGATGGTTTGTACAAAGGGACCCTGAGGCTCAGAGGGGAATGATTTGTGCAAGAGATTACAATAGAATTTGCCTTCCCTTACTCTCATCACTTCCCTCCTGCCCCAAATTCCCTGCTCAAAGCTGAGCACAGTCACTTGTCTCCCTGAAATGATATCCTCAGGGCACTTACCCATCCACTTCCCACCCCCTTATGGAGGGGTAGCTGGATCCTCTCCCAGGAAAGAGAGAGAAAGGAGAAGACTGGTCCTGATAGCCAAGATGAAACTAATGGAGACGCTTCAAGAGCACGGATACAGGGAGAATGCAGTAGCAGGCAGGGGTCCGAGGCAGCTCCCAACCCACCTCCCAGACAAGAGTCCCTAGAGGTCAGGAGAGGAAATGTTCTGGAACAGATACTCTGCCACTGACAGCAGAACTGAGGTGGGAGAGGAGCTCTTTCTCTGAATTAGGTTTGATGATAAGTGCCAGCTTTACTTTCTGATGATCTAATTTGTGGCAAAAGTGTGAGTTTTTGAGCTACTTAGCCATTGACAGTAAATGGTATTTGGGGACTTGAACTTTCCAGCCAAAGTTGGGCAGCTGCCCACTAGCATGAAAGGCAGAATTTGACACCCTGGCAGGAAGGAGCAGAGTTTCTCTGTGGTCTTTAACTCACAAGCCTAATGCTCTGAAGTTGGCACTCTTGGTGTGTGAAAACATGAGAGTTGAATGAAAGTGAAAATTATGCTGCCAGAACAAGGTTGTAGTGGAGTTCAAATATCCATTTTTCCTCCCCTTTATCCCAACAGTCTTTGCTTCGAGAGCTGAGAGTGACCAACAGGTGCTACAGAAGGATTCATCAATCCCCAGACCATCAGCATCACCTTGGAACTTGTTACAAATGCAAATTACCAGGTCCCACCCAGACCCAGTGAAACAGAAACTCTAGGAGAGGAGCCCAGCATTCTGGGTTTGGACAGCCTTCCAGACAATTCTGATGTAGCCTCAAGTTTGAGAACTACTGGCCCAGAGCATGATATGGTTCTGAATTTGTTGTTTATTAAGGAAACTACTGTCAAGTAAGCTAGTCATCTGCCTCCTGCCTTGCCTCCACTGGGACAACCGCTATTGGGAGAGTGGGGATTTGTCCTCAGCATCTGTGCAGTAAACCACCTCTCCACCATCTGTTTGGCCCCTGGCCCCAGTGTATCATTCCTCTCTGGGACTCTTAAGTTTTGTTATTCCAGTGAGGAGGTTTTCACTTGTACTGGGAAAAGGCACATTCATAAATGTAGCTTTGTACTGTCAGTGGAACCACAGACCAAGAGTCAGACCCTGGGATCCCACCTCAGAGTTCTATCTGCTATGATGAGGGACTTTTCAAGGGAGACCCCAACTATTCTGAGAAGCAAGAAGCATGACCTGTCTGGTCCTAGCTAGGAATGCCAATGGCTATGAGTGACTGGGTAAGCTCTGGGAAACTTTGGACTCTGATCAGAGAGCCATGGGCTCTACTTGTTCTTCCCTCCTCCTTTACCCACAAACAGGATGGGCAGTTGTCTGAGTATTCCAGGGAGAGGAATTGGAAATTACAGTTAGCTCCCGTAGCTTTAACGCCAGAGAGAACCAATTCTGGTTTCTGAGAGATTGAGGCTCTGGGTTAATTTAATGAAATACATTTTGCCAAATGCTCTTTTCTTTTTCTAATTAAAGCCAAGGCATTAAAAGGTGTAGTGTCTGTTGGAACTGTGTTGTACCTCATCCTCCATCTCATTCAACTCCTCCTTCCTAAGTGTTAGGAGCATGTCAAGAGTTTATCATAAGAAACTGTCTTTGTCTCTGCAGTGCTGAGTAGAAGCTGCTAAGCCTCTGAGGAGTTTGGGTTGATGGCATATATTTGATATTTTCTACATTTCTTTCAACCTAGTCTGGAGAAAATAGCCCTGGGGTATGGAGAAGATGCCAATCTGTTCTTTGAGAGCCTTGTAGGTCAGATTTCCAAAATGGTGGCCAATGCCCATAAGCTTGGGGACTCTGCACAGGTGGATGTGTATCAGGACCCACCTGAGTGTTCTTTTTTTTTTTTTAAAGATTTATTTTTATTGGTTTTTAACAGAGAGAGAGACAGACAGAATGGGGAGGGCCCAGAGCAGTCTCCATAGTTGACAGCATTAGTTTTCCATATAGTTTTACTCCACAGGTGGGCACGGGGCTGCACAGGGCAGGAACTGAACTAGGGGCACATCCCAGTTCAGCATATGCGTCTGCATGGGCTGGACCTGGGATTTAATCCTTGGGCTCCAGGGCTGCAAAGCGAGTGCTTAACCCGCTGGGCCATCCTGGCTTCCCCCACCACCTGAGTGTTCTTGTCCCTGAGACACTAGCTTCTGTTCCATGAGTACACAGTCTCATTGCTAAGGTCTTGTCATGTTCAAGTCCATTCAGCCTAAAGGAAGAGATCATAGGAGGCAGAGGAAGGTGGTAGGAAAAAAATATACAGGGTATTTATGTATCCTATTCTCTTGTTTTGAGCCTCACAGTAATCCTCCAAGAGATATAATATTAGTCTTGTTTTATAGATAAGGAAACAGAAGCTCAGACAGATTAAGTCCTGTCACCTTAATGTATGTCACAGAGCAGGGCTTTAGCTCCACCCCTGGTGCTCATCTTCAATGCCTTCACCGGCCCAGAGCCTGAGCCCCCTCTGCTTTCTGTGCCTCCACCTGACCTAACAGGAGAGTTGAAAAGAAGACTGCACCAGGACTAAAAAATTCTGGCCTCTTTTATTTATGGGATATGTCCAGTTTAGCATCCATCACACTTGTTGGTACTGGCCAATAAACAATTTCTGCCAAGGGAGAGTAGCTACAGGCTTATGAGAGACAGTGGGAATGCTGAGCTTACCATATTTTTCCTGACTGAGGCCACTTCTTACAACCCCAGAAATTCGTGTATTTGCCCTTTGCAAATAGAAAGGGGGGCAGTAAGAGGAGTTGGGGACCAGAGGAAGTCTGTTTACCCCAAAATTCTGGATTTTCTTTACAAGTTATCTGAAGCAACATTGTGTGAGAGGCATGGTTGTATAAGGCGGTGTGTGAGTGTGTGTGTGTGTGTGTGTGTGTGTGTGTGTGTGTGTGTGTGTGAGAGAGAGAGAGAGAGAGAGAGAGAGAGGGAGAGGTTCACTTCTCGCAAATACAAAGTAATGAGTTTTTCCTAAGAAGTCTGGCTGAATTTTCAGTAGTTCTGCAGCTCTGACATGACTAGTCCACTGAGATAGTTAACAATGGCTGGAAAAAATACAACCAAAATATACCAATCAATAGCGAGAAACAGTGATACTTCTGAGAGTTACCTTGCTGTAAAGTAGCTTCACCATAGAAAATAGAGACACATTTGCCCTTCTTCAGGTCCAGCCCAGGGTTTTTTCTTTTCAGACACTTCACCAGATACAGGGAATTCACATAGGAATGAGGATGGATGCCTTGGCTCTTGAAGCATCGTCACTGATATCTCAATAAGTCTAGCCCTCTCATTAGCCTTGCTCTTACACACTGTACAAATAGCAGGTTTGAAGGTTCTGTTCAGAGGGCCCTAATTGCCCTGGTTGAGTCTGGTTTGGACCATCTGTGCTTACAGAACAATTAGTCCTCCCTCCCATGGCATTTAGTTGCACACAGTGACCTCCATGTTCCAGACTCGATGTGTTTTCCCCACCCCACGTGCAGATTTTCTGCATGCCATGCCATGTGGCGTGAGCTAATAAGCCAGTTCTCTGACTTGACAAGAACTTCCAGCAGGACTCCCTGACGCACTATGCCTGGCATCAGAACCTACAGGTATCTATGAAAATCACCCAACTCCCTCAATATGCGTGTCGAATGGTGGGTATTCGTGCCAAGGAATGGCTGTATTTATTAAGGATTATGGGAGACCATTGGCTGTAGGAATCTGTAAGCGCTTTTTCTCTCACCCTCTGACCAGTGACTTCTCTTCACTGGAACCAGGCTTCTCCCCCAGGAGCCACATGGTTCCCTGGCCCCACAGCAGTCTCTTGGTGCAACAACCTGGGTAACAATTGCCTGCATGGGCCCCACCCTTCCCAGCCTCACTGTGAGTGCAGGAGCCTCTGAGAGTGTCCTCTGAGAGTAAGAAATGGGGCACATGCTTGGGCAGGGGCTCAGCGATGGCCTTGCTACATTTGAGGGGACCTTATTATGGCCACATTTCACCCTAGAATGAACTTCTCCATCTTCTCCCAGAGTGAGCTGGCTGCTTTTTAGCTGCAGCCTCAGCAGTTCCTTGACAGATTTTGTTGGTTTAGTACTAGGCAGGAAAAGTGGGCTACTGAGCCAGGAGCTCAGTTGGGGGTTCCCTCCCTTCAAAGAAAATGTAAATTCGTGTGGAAGGTGCTGAGGTTAAGAAATCTGGGGCCCTGCTGTGAGCATTTTGTGCCCCTTATCTTCCCACTGCCTGGGAAGCAGGGCTGGGTGTTGTGTGCAAACACAAAGGCAGGACTGCACCCCAGTAATTGATTCACACTTTCTGTTCAGCTTACTCATACCATGGCCCTGAGAAGATGAGCTAAGTCATCTTTCTCCATGACTTTAAAGTGCTTTTACACAGCATCTACTCCTGATGCTTGCCAGACATCAGCATACACATGCCCTTGGAGGACACTATGAGAAAAGCAAAGAGGTGTTTGGCCTACAAGAAACTTAAATATAAAATTAAGCTAGAATAGGGGATCTGGGATGGCTCTGCGAGTTAAGCGCTCACCTTGCAGTCCTGGGGTCCAAGGATTGAAACCTAGCCCTGGCCCGTGTGGACCCATATGCTGAACTGGGGTGTGGACCCCAGTTCAGTTCCTGCTGGGGTGAGCTTCCCACGTGGGAGGCCCCTGGTTTAGCTCCCAGCTTGCAAAAGGCCCCTTACCTGGTTCCTGCTCTGCACAACCCCTCCCACCTGTGTAGAATGAAACCACGTTGAAAACTAATGATGTACAGCTATGGAGACTGCTGTGGGCCCTCCCTCTTTTCTCTGTATCTCTCTCTGTCTGTCTCAAAAACAATAAAATAAATCTTTTAAAAAATTAAGCTAGAATAGAGGCTGAGATGCCATCTCACCCCTGTTGCCTACTCCCTCTCTGCCAGGCCTCTGAGGACAGTTTGTTTGGCTCTCGTCCTCTCCTCTAGGCACCCCCATCGGCCATGACCTTTTTCCATCCCTGGACTCTGTGCTTTTGGATTACAGGTACCCACTGTCTCCTGCCCAGCATCTCACCTCTGCCTACTAAGGGCTCATGAAACCACAGCCAGCTCCCCTTTAACAGCAGGTAGCCCTGGAACTGAGAAACACTGTTGCCCTCTCTGAGACTCTTGTAGTTGGCTCTTAAAATAGACCTCCTTCCCAGGTAAGCCAGATTGAAGAAGCTGAGGCTTAATGAGTGGGAGGCTTTCAACATGTTAGCCCCTCTGATCTGAATGCACTGTGCCAGTGTCCCTGGCATTGACACCATGATGGGGTCAAATAAAACTGTTCTCTTGCCCAATGGTATTGATTATGAAGCAGAAAAATGCAGTTAACCTCGCCTAGATGCAAAGGTCTAGGTCGCTGACCCATACCGGCTTATTGCTTGCTGCCTCTGTCCCTTCCCTAAAGAACAGACAAACCATAGAGAACCAGAAGCAGGCATTCCAGGGAGGGGCAAGAATATGACTTTTCCCAACCTCCGAGTTGCAGAATGACTTGAAGGGGCTCATGAATCATTCTGTGCACCATGTGGAGAGAGGAAATGGGTTGCACTTACATGCGCTATTATTTTCATATATGTGTGGGTACTGTTGTGGTTCACAAATTACAAATTTATTTTTTAATGGGTGCTTAGTAAGTTATTTTGACCTAACAATCACTTTGGAAAGAGAATAATTCTCAGAGGTTTAGCTGGATTTGGGTCCCTGCCTCAGCTCACTTGTCCTGAAGATAAACATCCTTAGGCTTGGAGCCCTGACTTTGTCACTAAACAGTAATCACCTGTCAGGCTAAGTGCCTGTTTCTCCATTATAATCAATGGCACAACATTCAGCACACAACATGTGTGTTAGCAATAGTGTGAGGGCAAGTGCAGGCAAAGGGAAGTATAGAACACACTGGACTTTGCCATCCAACCAAAAGAGAAGACTGGCTGTCACAGAATATTCCAGAAAGCCCCAGACTCAAAGCTGGGAGATCCCAGAGAGGAGAAATCCTGAGACACTGCTAGCAATTGGAAGTGCAAGGGTACCCACGAGGCCTGCAAGTTTAAGTTCCTAAACTCTTGCCCCAGCCAAAAGCTTGTTGTAGGGAGCCCACCACAACGATTCAGCTGAATGTGACTTCCCCCAAAGGCTGCCTCAGGCCACTCCGCCAGCCACAGACATGAGTACTCCAAGAGAGGGGCAAGTTGCAACTTTCTGTGAAAGGTGCCACAGCAGTGCTCTGAGTTGTTTCTGCCTTTAATTTAAACCTAATGGCATTCTGCCATAGGGAGAAACTGTTCCTACTTCTCCTCTAGTTCCCCTCACCTCTCACCCCCCAGCCTTGGAGAAACAGCAAAGAAACATGCTTCTCTTCATCATCAACACAAGAGCCTTTTAGCTCAGAATTATGCATCTACCACTGGTAAATGGGAACCTGAGGGAACTATGACCATAGTGGGAGCAGCAATTTCACCAGATGCTTTTTTATTTATATAGGGCATGTACAATGACATATGTCCTTCTTTCATAAATACCTAAAGAGAAAAATCCATGCTTCCTTTGTCTTCCTGTGAAGTGGGAGAATTTGGGTTGGAGCTACTGAATTTAAGGTTCTTACCTGCTAAGAGCTCTATAAGTGTATTTGAGCTGCCAGCCTATGGGAATGAGCTGTTTTTATGGAAGACATGATTCTTATGAAAAGCCCATGTGGTTTCTATCACAGAAACACCTTTTCCCCACAGCTACCCCACGCACCTGCTAATATTGTTGTTACACGGATGGATGCAAACTTCTTCCGCCCGTGAAACTCACCCCAACTGATCACAGTGCTGTAGCGAGCTTGGCACAAAGTAAAATTTGTAGAGAAAAATATTCACAACATTCATTCTTTTAATGTTGCATTTCAGTTGATCTGAGAAGGATAATAGCACAGGACATGCTACTTGGGCTAGAGTTAAACATAGTTCCTCTACTCCCAGAAGAACCTTAAGAATGACTTGAAGCTCTTTCCTCACTCTGGGGCATCAGGAAGGGAATAGTTGACAATTCCTGCCTAAAAGGACAGTTGTTGATGGAGTCCTTCGAAAGACCTGGTTTGCAGCCCACTACCCAGGAGTCCCAGTGTGATTCCTAGCAAGTCTTTGTCCTGAAAGTAACTCTCTCTGGTGGCACACCAGGGGTGGGGAGGTAGAGAATGCAGCCAGTGGCCTCCGGAGTATGTTGTGAGAGGGAGCATGGGGCCAGCTGAAGAGGAGGGGGAGGTGCCCACATTGTTCCACCTTTCTAAGCTGAGCTGTGTACTCACTCATCCTCCCAATCCTCCAAGGGTAAGCTTTGTAAGGTGTTTGCTGAGAGATTTGATATCCTCCTCTAGTTCTCCTTGATTATGAGTAGTATAGGGTAAGCCAGCAGAAAGGGGAGAGGTGAGATGTAAACCTTTCATGGAACAAAGCAAGGCCCTGCTGTAATAACCTGTGGCTTTGGGCCTGGGCACAGAGGAGAGACTTTGGATCTTATAAGGCAACCTTGATTTGGTTGCAGAATTAGATACCAGAGATGATTATCTCAGCTGCAGAGACCACTGGGGACAGGCTTAGATATCAGTGTCTTGCAGAGCTTCAGATGTTCTGACAGTTTCCTGCAAGTCATCCTCCTCCCAGCTTTTCCCAAATACCCATGCAAGTCCCTGTAGGAGAAGGCTATGGGTTTAGAAATGGTCTGATTTCCTCACATTTTGTGAAACCGTTTTAGCTAATCTTCTAGTTTTTATTCATTCACTCTTTCACTTATCTAACAAATAATTATTGAGGACCTACCTGCTGTATGCCAGGCCCTCTGCTAAATTCTGGGGGAGAGCTCCTGTCCTTATGGTAATTATAGCCTGGAAAAGGAGCAGACAACAAATAAGTAAACAAATTTACAAGATAATTACAGATTACTGTCAGTACTGTGAAGGAAATAAACAGGGTAAATGAGATAGAAAGTGGATATTTTGTAGGGACCTCTCTGCAGAAAGGACATTGGAACTGAGACCTCAAGGACAGAAGGAGTAGCCCTGCGAAGAGCTGGAGAAAAGAGCCTGCCAGGCAGAGGGAATACAAGGTTGTGAGGCAGAAAAACCTTGGAACATTCAGGAACAGAGATGCCATGACTAGAAAGTAGTGAGGAGAATGACTTGGGATAAGTTCAGCGAAGAGGCAGAAGCCAGGTCATGTAGAGCCTCAGAGGCCATGTTCAGAGTTTGAATTTTGTTCTGAAAGCAGTAGGAAGCTACTGACAGTGTTAAACAGAAGTGGTAATGTAATTAAAGATCACTTTGTACTAGCTCTGCCTTGTTTTGTAATAGCAGGTTAGAAACAAATTCCATCAATATAGAACTGGATAAATAAACTTTGGTTCATTCCAGTCATATGCAGCAATTAAAAACCATGTAGGGGAAGCCGGGATGGCTCAGTGGGTTAAGCTCTCACTTTGCAGCCCTGGGGACCAAGGATCGAATCCCGGGCCCGGCTCGTGCGGACCCATATGCTGAACTGGGGAGTTCCCCCAGTTCAGTTCTCCCTCTGTCTCTGTATCTCTCTCTCTCTGTGTCAAAAACAATAAAAAATATATATATAAGAAAACAAAACAAAACCGTGTGGCTTATCTATATGTACTGCTATCAAAGGATTTGCAAGGTACCCTATGTGGGGGGGAAATATCACAAGAAACAGAATATGCTGCTGATGTATTTTTAAAAGACATTTATGTGTTATAAGCTTGCCCACATGTAAAATAACACATTGAGGATACACAAGAAGCTGGTAAGGGGTTGTTTCCAGGGAGAGGAACTGAGAAACAGGGTGATTAGAGTAGAAGGTAGACTTACTCTTCATAGTATATCCTTTTGTATGTTTGCCTATCTTACTACGTGCTTGTTTACTTATTCATCAAAAAAGACATCTGAATTCTGATCACTTTGGTTGCTACGTGGAGCGAGGAGGAGAACAGAAGCAGAGAACCAATTAGAAGGCTCAGGCCATGGTCTGGTGAAGAGATGATAGTGGGTTGATTTACTGGGTTGGTAATAGGGATGAAGAGAAGCAATTGGCTCTAAGATATACATTAGAGGCACAGCCAGCTGGACTTGGTATATTCCACACTGACATGCCCCGCTCCCAAACTGACATTCCCCTAGGAAAGCTTTGTGCATGAGAGATTGAAACGGCTCACTGAACTCTACTCTGCCTTCTCTGACATTTTTGCGAAGGAAGGGTTCTTGGGCCCCTTCCATGTGCTAAAGGCCTCAGAATTCCAGAGAATATCTAATGTATCACAATACGGAAGACATAGTTATGGACATGTGCCCCTTTCATATCCTCGTGCAACCGTTATAAATGATTTTTAATGACCATCCAAACAAAGTTACACTAAAGAAGCCCTCTCATTTCTCAACGGAGCTTTCTTTCTTTACAGAGAGATGCCAAAGGCCAGTACCTGTTTGACCTTCTTTGCCACCACCTGAACCTACTCGAGAAAGACTATTTTGGGATCCGCTTTGTGGACCCAGATAAGCAGCGGGTAAGTCAATATTGAAAGCACAAATGGAGGAGAGGGTGGGTCCATAGGCTGAAGCTTTGAACCATCACTTATATTTAGAGTTTATTCTCAGGAGTCAGGGATCAACCAAACCCTGCAGTTACTTGTCACCTCTTCAGATCATATTATGGAACCTGAAAGGTACCTTAGCTCACCTAGTGTGCCCATCATTTTGCAGATGCTGAAATAGCAGCCTAGAGAGCTGAAGTGATTTGCCCAAAGTTGCCCAGGTCACAGGCTGCTCCTCTCCTACCCCTTTTCTATAAATGGGCTGAACCACAAGGAATTGGCAAGGATTGTGATGTTCCTGACAGATGTAGGAACAAGTCCACTATTCCCAGGCCCCTACACCCCTGCCCCACTACCCACTCTCACACACACACACACACACACACACACACACACACACACACACACACACACACCCTTAGCCTCCATGCCAGTGTCAAGTGCTGTGCTATTTTGTTCTGTGATGCTCTGAGCCACTGTCCCATTTAGGGGTTTTATGCTGAACATATGAGCTTTGGGAAAGTATCAGAAAGACTCTGTCCCTTTCATTCGATGAACCCTATCGCACTTGGCTGACATATTTCACTCCTCCTGGCTCAGCAGAATTTTGAGAATCATCAGTGTTTGGTAAGAACTGTCAAGGTCAGCCCCTCACCCTGTAAGGTCTCCACTGTCTTGCCAGAAATACTGTCCTTCGCTCTGGACCAGAGTATAAGACCCCAAAATGTGTCGTGACCCCAGACAGCTACATGTCCTCACATGCTGTAGCTGTCCATTCACTATATGACAGTGGACTATTTTTACAAAGGTGGTTTGTTTGTTTTTTGTCATTGTCATTGTTTATTTGTTTGTTTGTTTTTGTTTGTGGTCTGTACTGTCTCTCCTTAAGAAGGAAGGCCAGTTATCCCAAGGCTTCTTCATCTCCCAGTTGAGTTGCGTATGAAGAAATAAAAAGGGCAAATTGAGTCTTGTTTATTATTTTTAAGTTAGATCCGAATATGCTTGAGGAGAAGGAGAGAATATGTGGAGATGATTAAGCTTAAAAGCAGAAGCAGACAGAGAGAAGCAAGAAAATAGGAAACAGGAGAAATAAACATTTATAGAGTGGCTACTGTGTGCTGGGCTCTGCACTGAGCACACACCTAGATCTTTCAGCTAATGGATGCAAGTGTTGAGCACTGAGTTGTATCTGGCACTAAGCATAAAGCTTCACACATGTTACTTAATCCTTACCACAAATGAGATGAGGTTCACAATTATATTATCCATTCTCTAGAGGAGGAAATAACGTCTCAGACAATTTAACTTGCTCACAGGAGGTGGCAAAGCCTGTCTCCAACTCAGACCTGTCTGACTCAGAGCCTGTGTGGTTTCTAAGGTTCGTGTTGAACCCATACTTGAGAGCCTCTAATGCAAGGTTTCTTAAAACATTGAGACTTTTTTGCGATTTTTTTTTTTTTTAGTTTATCAGCTATCATTATTAGTGTTAGTATATTTTATGTGTGGCCTAAGACAATTCTTCCAGTGTGGCCCAGGAAAGTCAAAAGATTAGGCACCCCTGCTCTGAGGTTATGTGATTCAATGCCTTTACTGAGGGGTTAAGGAAAGCAGGGAGGCTTGAGAGGGCACTTAAGAGTTGTGGGGAAATGGACCTGTCAAGAACTGTCACCCTAAATCTACTGATTTATGGTAGAGATGGAGGAGGTAGGCTCCCCTGCTCCTCCAGGGTGTGAGGCCCTAAAATAAACTTCCTCCCCTGGGGTAGTCTGAACCCAGGGCTCACATCCATCCCATCACTGCTTGCTCCCCAGGAGTGTCATGGGGTCTGAGAACTCTCCAGGTCCCTCCTGGAGGAGCTGCCCTCACTCACTCACTCTGTTCCTGACTCAGACCCAGGGCCTCAGCCTCTCCTTCCAAACCTCTAGAGTCTGAATATTTTGCTAGCTTGTCTCATTCACCCAAATACAGGAGCACTCCTCTCTCCGAATCTTCTTTTCTCTTTCTCCTGACCCCTCCTCACCAAGCCCATGTCCCAAGTTTGCTAGTGATTCTGGGACCTAGATTGAGCCAGACACGCAAAACATAACTATGACCATCACCATATTCTTGGATCCTTTCAAGATTTCTCTAACAGACCCTTAAAATCTCTTAGACAAGTTGTAATAGCTTTCCACTCCCTTTTACCTCCCTCCTAACCTTTACCAGCCTCACTCCTTTCTTTAGCTCTCACTCCAGTACAAACTAAAATCTTCTCTCCAGGGAAGCCAGGATGGCTCATTGGGTTAAGCGCTCACTTTGCAGCCCTAGTGTCCAAGGATCGAGTTCCGACCCCGGCCCATGCAGACCCATATGCTGAACTGGAGTGTGGCCCCAGTTTGGTTCTTGCCAGAGTGAGCTTCCCATGTGGGAGATCCTCGGTCCAGTTCCCACCCTGCACTGCCCCCACCCACCTGTGTGAAATGAAACCATGTCAAAAACTGATGACTTGCAACTGTGGAGACTGCTCTGTGCCCTCCCCTTCTCTCTGTTTCTCTCTGTCAAAAACAATAAAATAAATCTTTAAAGTCTTCTCTCCAGCTTTTGCCAAAGGGAATAGTCTTTTTGTCATTCAGCTCCATCTGCCTTCTGCTGATAATGGACCTCCAAGTCATTCCTCTTAGTTTCCATCTTTATTTTATTTATTTTTTATTATTTTTTTTAAGATTTATTTATTGTTTTTGACAGAGAGAGAGAGATACAGAGTCAGAGACAGAGAGAAGGGGGAGGGCCCAGAACAGTCTCCATAGTTGCACATCATTGGTTCTTCCACATAGTTTCATTCCACAGGTGGGTGGGGATGCACAGGGCAGGAACTGGGCCAGGGTCCCGCCCCAGTGAGAACTGAACTTGGGGCACTCCCCAGTTCAGCATATGGGTCCGCATGGGCTAGGGCCGGGATTTGATCCTCGGTCCCCGGGGCTGCAAAGTGAGCGCCTAACCCACTGAGCCATCCCGGCTTCCCCAATTTTTATTTTTTAAAAGATTTATTTTTATTGTTTTTGAGAGAGAGAGAGAGCGATACAGAGACAAAGACAGAGAGAAGGGGGAGGGCCCAGAACAGTCTCCATAGTTGCACATCATTGGTTTTTTCCACATAGTTTCATTCCACAGGTGGGCGGGGCTGCACAGGGCAGGAACTGGGCTGGGGTCTCGCCCCAGTAAGAACTGAACTGGGGGCACTCCCCAGTTCAGCATGTGGGTCCGCACGGGCCAGGGCCAGGATTCGATCCTCGGTCCCCAGGGCTGCAAAGTGAGCACTTAACCCACTGAGCCATCCCGGCTTCCCCTCCATCTTTATTTTAATCTGTTGGTAGAATGTCCAGTAGGAGTGGTCTGTTTACTAAGTCCCAGATACTTGCTGTGTTGTCCCTGTACAAAATTCTGGTGTGTTCAGCACAGACAGATCTCCTCCACCTTCACCAGCACAGCCTGGAAACCCAGTTGTTTCCATGCAGTTCCACTGCTTGCTTTTGCTTCCCTGTGAAGTGAGCCGCAGTGGGCCGTGTAATGTGAGAAGGACCTCTTAACCACATTGAGTGTCTATAATGAGTTGCCAGCCTTGTGGGAACTCAGATCAGAGGAAGCAAGAGAGCAGAATGTCAGCCCAGATTATCCATGTGGAGATGATGGGAGAACTGGCTCTTAGTGGGTCCATTAACTGCATGACCCATGGGACTGCATGGCCCAGCACAGAAAGTGAGAGCTGGGAAGTGAGGAAGGCCAGGATGCCATCTGCGTGGCCCTGGCTGCCTTCCTGCCAAAAGGGGGACTCTGCCAAGATGTTACACTAAGTGGAAGTAGCCAGAAAAGAGGGAAGTGTGGATCCAGTTCCTTTGTCCATTCAGTAGTTGCACACTGAACACTGTGCTGGGCATGGGTGATAAAGTATAAACAAGACCGTTTTCTGCCCTTACAGAGCTAATGGTATTAAGCTACTCCCAGATAACAAACCCCAAATAATAGTAGTTCTAGCTCTCTGTAAATTGTCATGGTTCCTGATTAGCATAAAAGCACCAAATATCAGTAATGCATTTTTATAAAGCATCCATGTAGACCTGGGAAGCAGGTATAGAATGGTCTCGTTGCTTCTTTCCCCCAAACGTAAGTACTATGTCCTGCCTCTGTGAAAATCTAAGGGAAACAGGATACTAGCCTACACATCGGTTGTGGTTAGTTATCTCATGAGACAGACTTTACACATCCCTGGATGCTAAGGAATCCTGAGCACGTATCCCTAAAATAGGGGATGGCAAACTATGTTATTGAAATAAATGTGGAGCACACATCAGACATGCCTGCTTTCTTACCATTTATGAAATTCTACCTGTCAGTACTTTCTAGAGCTGCTACCAATAGCATCTGTCCCCACACCCCTGCCAAAATAAAAGTTGGCACATAGCACAAACACACACAATGCATTAAAGTTAGTATTTTCCTACTCAAGCCAGGCTGGGCTCTATCCCCATCACACATACGTGCATTCACTTATGCCTAGTGGTATGCCAGAAACATGGCTCAGAACTTTGGCACCCCACTTTGGAAGGTGGCCTTGCCAGGGAAGCCCAGAAATGGCATCTGAAGCTGGAACTCTTCTCCACTTCACAGCTGGCTCCCTGGGGAGCTTATTTCAGAAAACCATACCACTCTTTACTCTCCAAGCCTACATAGCGCATATTTTTGGGCTGGTTTCACCCTGGGCTACAATCTGTTTGGTTATTTAATTTGGGTAAAACTAGTTATATTTGACAGTGCTTCTCATTAGAATTTTCTTGTTCTGTGTTCTCTGTTTCAGCATTGGTTGGAGTTTACAAAGTCTGTGGTGAAGCAATTGAGATGTACGTATTCTCCATGAAAAGACGCAAGCCCCATGCCTGGGGTGGGTGGGATGATACCTCCTGCTTGTAGTTAAGTCTCGGTAATTTTCCACTGTTCTGAATATAAGTTGCCCTAAATATGTAAGGATTTTCTTCTGAGAGTTCACAGGCCTGTGCATTCTGGTGGGAAGGAGAACCTAGTCATCTGTGGGTGAGAGAGTCTTCCCTAATGGGCACCTCTTTTTCTCTACAGCCCAGCCTCCATTCACCATGTGTTTCCGTGTGAAGTTTTACCCTGCAGACCCCGCTGCCCTGAGAGAAGAAATAACCAGGTGAGGCTGAACACACCTCCCTCAGCCACTAAGACCTGTTGGAGAGGAGAGGAGAGAGGGACTGTAACTTCTCAAATCCTCTATTTTGGAAGCTCCTAACTCTTGTAGGCAAGGAATTCTTCCTAAATACAACCTTACATCTGTATTTCATTTCCACATGCTTTCTTTGCTCCCCTCCTTAGTAGGGCTGAAACAGAGTGAGCTTCTTTCTTTCCATTATGAACTGATCATCTGCAAAGCGGTTTGGAGTAACTCATTATTCAAGTGCATTTTTTCTTTTGTCTGTGATGTAGCCACCATGGACATTTTTAGAGAGGGCTGTGTTGCTGCTTTTGCAGGGAACTGAAATAGAATCCAGTGGCCTAATGTACTTGGGAGATGCCAAAGCATGACACTGAAAGATGAGCTGGAAATACTGAGGATTTTACATCCAAGTGGGTAAAACGCCAGGATGCTGGTGATTGGGTCCGTGATAAACTCTTCATTGTAGGCATTATGTTCTGTGGAGAGCAGGCGGCTGTGAGGCATGAATCCTGTCTCATCCAGCCCCACTTGAGGATGAAAAAGAGCCTCTGTGCCTGCAACCACCCTATAAGAGGGTCAATGAATAGGAGCTTCAGAGCTTCCCCAGGGTTTTGTATCTCTGAGCCAAATGCACTCTAAAAGTATTGCCTCAGAGATTCAGGAACTCTGTAACCTTGATGTTACCTCGTGGAGGGTGGGGTCACAGGTGAAGCGGTCATTTAGGAAACCCTAGAGTGGAGGAAGAGACAGCTCTGTCAGCTCTCCCCCACTCCCCAAAACCTTGGAGACAGCAAGGATTGAGATAAGGCCATTACAGTCATATAGATAGTTTGCCCTGTAAACCTTTGAGATTTACTTCTAGATCCTGAACTACTTAGGAAAATCCCAAAGAAAGGAAAGAGGAGGGAAGAAGGAAGAAAAATAGGAATGATTTTCACTTCCTGTTCTGAAGAATATGCCACTACCTGTACTTCAGGTAAAAGGAACAAACATTTCTCTGAGAGGGAAAATGAGGAAATGGAGAAAGAAGAGGGCTAGAAACAGGAACAAGTAACATAAAGAAAGCAAAGAAGCAGGACCCGGAGAGAAAGGAGCTTCTTCTTATGGGCCCCAGTGGAGGGGGAGGGCAATCTTATGGTCAGGTCAGAAGGATCAGGAAGGTTGTTTCCTCCAGGTACATGGCACAGTATAACCCATCTACTTTGAAACACTGAGGACTGGGAGGTGTGTCGGTGAAACCAAACCTCATGCTCCTTACTGGGGGCATAGAAACTGTAGGCTCTGCTTATCCACATGGAAGTGGATGTGGCTCCCACTTTGCTTCTGAAAACCAAGCTCATCCATAGTAATAAGCAATCCTATAACTTTAGGCAGAACAAAGAAGGTAGAGCCACTGTGTTTAACAACTTAAACGGAGATGACTTTTGGCAAAGCATTAGCCTGCCTCGCTCATGATCTCCAGAGTGTTTGCCTTACCCCTGAGCACACCTTCTCTGTCTCCCTTCCTCACCTTTCCCCTCCCCTTGGTGATGATACCAGGTCATATCCAGAAGTCTGCACCCTGTCCACATGTCCGAGCAAATCTAACACATCCTTATGAAGAGCCTAGCACCTCACCTCCTAACACCACACATCAAGATTGCCTGGTCTGCACCTCACTGGACCAACAGTAGGATGAGAGGGATTGGTCTCATAAAACCCAGTAAGAGCACCACAGACATATGGCTTTCTGATTTGATTAAAGGACAAAAATAGATGGTTATTTGGTTCTTAGGAGAAGCTCTTAACAATACATTTTTCTAAATCAAATGTCACTGCACAATATTAATGTACAGACAGACTCCCCTACCCAAGAGGCAGCATAGACCTGGGAGCTCAGATCCTATCTGTCATTTCTTTGCTATGTGGCCTTGAACCTGAGGTATTTAACCTCTCTGACCTTCACATTCCTCATTTATAAAATGAGGATAGTAATCACTACCTCATAGAACTGTTGGGAGGATTAACCACTATACAAGGTCTTGTACTTCTTCACACACCCCCTGTGGACCTCGCACTGGGCAAAGGCTCAGATATCTACTTACTGCCAGATTGATTACATGGTCCATGGACCCCAAGGGCTCTGCATGGGCACAGATACAGTTAGCTCTAGCTTTTCTCCTTTGTTTATGTGAAAGGCACTTCTCTTCTGATAATCCCCACTCCTCCTCTGTCCTTTCCCCCCTGCCAGCAAGAGTCCTAACATCTAAGCAGCTAACACTCAGGAACTCAGAGAGAAAGCCATCCCCCCTAATCACCCACGTCCTCATCAGTGCTTCAGGAGGGGCATGGCCAGGCCACTCGCCCAGTCAGCAAACTTCAAGGATACCGACAAGCTTGTGAGCTCCTCCCCCATCTGCATGTGATTGTGCTGACCATTCTCTGCTACTTTGCCCCTCCTCTGCATCTCACCAGCCTTCCTTCCCTAGAATGCAGTTTCTGAGCGTCATCAGGATGCTTGTGTCTGGGCCTGATTGGAGACTTCCTGCCTCCCCCACCCCTAGGCATTCTGTGGAGGCCTTCGAATTTGCTGCATCTGTCTCCTCATTCACATCCCTGCTGATCTTAAGAGAGCAGGTACCTTCCCAGGCCTTACTCAATACCCATAATTCATTCCTGCCTTACGGCCCTTCACACCACTTTCCTGCCAAACTAATTTACCTGTCACGGTGTTTTTTTCCTAGCAATATGGTCCTAAATTTCACCACCATCTCAGACATTCCCATAAAGCCAGGCTGAGAGGAGAGCATGAAGCAGGGAGTAAAGAACTGTGCAATTTATCCCTTGGACTCTTCCCAAATGATAAATTTAGTTGTGAAATCCTGATTAATCTCTTTTGTCAGTTTTTTAAGAAATAAATAGGTTTTCTTGTCTGAGCCAGAGACAAGGCAGAAAAGAATGGGGATTAGGCACCAGATTTAGCTTTTAACAGGGACTGCAGGTGTATGAACTCTGTGGAAAGATTAAATAATAGAAGGAAACTGGGTACATATGCTTCCCACCTTCTCAGGAAGCAAACTGGCTGACACATGTTTGAGCAGGTGTTCAAAAAAAATATTAATAGAATGAACAAATATGTGCATGAAAGGATGGAGGTTTTAGGTTATTTATTCCTTCAGTGAACATCATTTGAGCCTAGCTTAGGCTAAGATGGATTGGAAAACTTTTTCTATAAAAAGCTAGATAGTAAGTATTTTAGGCTTTTTGGCCCATATGGTCTCAGTCACAACTACTCATTTCTGCCATTGTAGAGCAAAAGCAGGTATAGACAGTATGCAAAAGAATGAGCATGGCTGTGTTCCCAAAAAATTTTTTAAGATTTATTTTTATTGTTTTTGACAGAGAGAGAGAGAGAGAGAGAGAGAGAGAGAGAGAGAGAGAAACAGATGGGAGGGCCCAGAGCAGTCTCCATAGTTGTACTTCGACATGGTTTCATTCTGCACAGGTGGGTGGGGGTTAAGCAAGTGCTTAACCTGCTGAGTCATCCCCGCTTTCCCAAAATTTTGTTTTGTCTCATTGGAAACTATACCAGCAAGCTGTAGTTTGCTGACCCGGGGCTAAGGAATCAAAACAACATGGGTTCAAATCCCAGTTTGTTTGTTTTTTAACTAGCTTTTTGACGGGGCAAGCAATAATATCTCCAATCATTCGGTTTCCTCACCTATGAGACAGGGATAAAAAAACAGTAGTCCCCTCACAGAGTTGTTGTGAGGATTAAATGAGAGTGTGTGTTAGACAACACAATATGTAGCACACAACATACACTCAGTAAATCAGTACTATTATTTAGTTATGTTATTATTGTCATCTGTTTCTTCCACTGGAGCATAAGCTCCCTAAGAGTAGGGACTCTGTTTTGTTCCCTGCTGTGCCCCTAGCACCTGTGGGATGCCCGGCACATGTAAATGCTCAGAACTAGATGGCTAGATGGCTGAGTGAGAGGGGGGATTAGAAGGTGAGCTAGGCACAGGATATATAGGCTCACTAGAATATTAAACATAAATAAAACATTGTCTCTGACTCCAGGGAGCTTGCAGTCTAGGATGGGGGAGGAAGGCCTAGTAAACATGATTGTAGGTAGGAAAAAGGATGGTAGAAAATGGAGTGAGGCAGGGGGAGGGGAGGAGCAGAGGATCTAAGGAAGAGAAGGTGGGGCCAAAGTATCTTCTGGAAGAAACTCTTCAGGAGCTAACAAGACTTTCTAGGGTTCAGAACCTTTAATTCTCGTAATATCTGTGGATTCATCCCCCCCCCCCACCTCTATTATCAGAAAGCACAAGGCCAAAGCCAGAACCTTGGAGAGATGTACAAGTTACAGGAAAGCTTGGATTAAACTCAGGTTTTCCCTGGCTATCTTTTAGGCTCTCACTCATTCTGCCTTTGGATAGTCCTGATTCACACCCGAATTGTGTAGGACAACACAGGCATTAAAACAAAATGAAAGTGAAGTAAAGCTTCCTGAGGCCAGAAGAACATAGGCAAAGTGTACCCCAAAGAAGTATGTCTAAAGGAACAAGCTTTTGTCTTACATCTGGGCCGATTCCTTGTTTGGTTCCAATGAGCATTTCTTTATAATGACAAAGAGTTCTCCTGTCTTCATTTAGGGCCCTCCCCCATAACCTGATAACTCACTGAATTACCACAGGGGTAGATAAACATCAGGCCCTGAGTCAGGCCTTCCTTGATTCTGATCACTGTGCCACCTCTCAGACAACTCACTCTACACCTCTGGACTTCTACTTCCTCAGCTACAAAATGAGAGAATTAGGCCCTGTACTCCTATTTGGAGGTTCTGAGATTGGGTAACCCAATCAGCCTATTTATCAGGAGCTGGATGGATGGGCTGGGTGGTCCCAGTAAGAGGACCCATTGCCTGGCAACACAGTGGCCCTGATGGCAATGCCTCCGGTAACAAGAAAGTCTTCCTTAGGCTCATGTGTGGCCGGGGAGCACATGTCAGGGTCTTTTGGGAATGGGTACAATGGTGCTACAAATCATGTGGGATATATCTTCATGACCAGCAACACCGAGTCATCAGTTACCTCCTTCAATGAACAAAATACAAAGCCACTGAAGCAGAAAGGAAGGGGACCCCTAGTGCAACTCTCTCCCTTGAAGCTGCCAGTTGATTCTTTCATGAGCTCATCTCGTCTTGTCCTCTAAAGACTGGTTTACTTTTTTAGGTTGTTAACTTGCCTTTCTCCCCTTCTTCCTCCAATTGCTGCACTATTGCCTGGCAATGTTGCCTTACCCTTGATCTCCCTGTGGCTGTCCTGCCTCCAGAAGTCTGAAGAAACCCCATGCAGCAATGCAAAGCTTTGTTTCCTTTCTAACATCCCTGAGGTCCCTGTCATGTACCCATCAAAAAGGATGTCTCAGAAAGACAGTGGTTCTTGGTGTGAGGAGGAGCATGTAGCCCTCGGGCAGGGAGGGAGCAAATCAGCTCTAGAGGGGCCTTTTCAAACCCAGGAGTGCCTGTAGACACAGATTCTGACATGCATCTCCAGGGAATGCTTTCCTCACCACCACATTGAGAATCACTGCCCAAGGCCTACTTGTCCCTTTGAAATATCTTCTTTAGTCCAGTATGTGCTGTCCCTGAATTTTGGACACAGATAAACACAGAGATGTGGGAGCAGTGATCAGTGAGTAAAGGGCAAAAGGTTTGCTTCCACATCCTTCCAAAGCCTGTGGAAGGTAGGAGGTAGAACAGTGAGAGCCACAGAAGTCCTCTCCCCCTCCCTCTCCCTCTCTCCCACACACCGTGTGGCATTTCACTGTGGGAAGCAGAGTAGCGACAAGCTTGATTTGGTAGTTCCATCTTTATTAGTCATTCTGCATGGTTTCCTTTTCCTTTAGTTTTTCTTGGCAAACATTGGGACAGAGTGGGGTTGGTGATGTTGGTTGAGGCAAGGAGTTCTTATTAATTTACAGACTATAATCCTCATCTTCCCTTTGGTTTGAGGAGGGGTGTCCATCCTGATGTGGTTATAAGGATACTTAAACTTTAAAGGGTGTCCCAAAATTCACGCAAGATTTGAATTTTGTGTCATTTGTGTGCTAAAGTGTTGCCAATGGAAAAAAAAAAGACAGAGTTACAGCTGACAGTTCAGGGTTATTAAAAATGGAGTGCTACACAAAAGAGCAACGCGTTTTCATTGTTGAGCAATGAAAATTTACAATTTTTAATTATAAACCTGTGTTTTCTATGAAAATTCTTGCGTGAATTTTGGGACACCCTTTATATATATAAATCATGTGGCGATCTTGTTAAAATGAACCAGTAGGTCTAGGATGGGCCTAATATTCTCCATTTTTAGCAAGTTCCCAGATGATGCTGATACCCAATATGTGGGCCACACTTTGAGTAGCAAGGTCTTAGGAGAGAAGAGGTTTGCTTGCTCCTTCATTTCTGTTTGTTAATTATTTGAATCACAAGCCCAAGGTTCTTGGAGTCACCTGCTGGTATTCCTCCCCACCCTAGAAGTTGTACTATCAATGGTCCTCTTTCTTTTGAGCATTTTTACATGGTCAAGTTATCCTGGAATCCTGATTGATTCCTCAGCTTTAGAACAGAGGCAATGGAAACCTTTAGTTGTCTAGGGAGGACCCAATTTCTTTTTGGTTCAGATTGATGAAATTTAAGGGAATTTACTACATTCCCATTACTCCCCTAGGAATGCTAAAGTTATCTGTGGTTGTCTAAAGAAGTTTCACAAAATTTAGCTTAAACAAGCAAGCATTTATTATCTCTCAGCTTCTGTGGATCAGTAATTCATGAGCAGCTTAGCTAGGTGGTTCTGGACAAGGGTCTTACATGGGTTTGCAGTCAAGAGGTTGGCTAGCCTTGCTGTCATCTGAAGGCTGGACTGAAGGATTCACTTCCAAGATGGAGTACTCACATGCCTATTGGCAGAGAGTGTCAGTTCCTTGCTAGCTCTTGACAAAAGTCTTCAATACCTCACCACATGGACTGCTTGAACATCCTCAAGCAGAATGAGTGATCCAAGAGAAAGAGAATATGGGAGGAAGATGCAATGAGTTTGTAACCTAGTTTCAGATGTTATACACTATCACTTCTGCTTTTCTCTGTCTGTTAGAAGCAAGTCACTAAGTCTAACTCATACTCAAAGGGAGGGGAATTAAGCTCTACCTCTGGAAATGAGGAGTAGCAAAGACTCTGTGGACATATTTTTAAACTATCATAGATGTCTCTCTGGCCAAGGATCCACTGTGGTAGGTAACTCACTTAAGGGTTTGATACTCCTGGCTTTTGCTCTTCCTAGGATACGTGTAAGTTTATGAACATCAGAGACCCCACTCTTTGTAAAGATACTTAATAATTTCATTCTACTGCAATAGCATCCATCCACCTACAAGTAAAACTACAAAGCAGAAACTATGGAGGAAGGTGGGGCAACAATGATTAAAAGCCAACCTCAGGAGTCTAACAGTCCTGAATTTGAAGTTGTATGTCCATGTGAAAATTGTTTGAACCCCAGTTTCTTTATCTTAAGAAAGGAGAAAGTGGATAATAACAGTACTGATCTCAAAGTGTTATGTGAGAATTAGATGAGATATGGCGTGTAAAGTGCATTACCACCGGATTGGCAGATAGTCAATGTTCAATACATGTCAGCTACCATTAGCTATTGTTCTTGATATCTGGCTTCCACCTGAAGTGAGCTTCTGTATCTAAAGAAATGCTAGCCACAAGTTTCTGTGCTTCCTTCACTGGTAACTCTTCTCATACTGTATTCAAATTCTGAGAGGTCTGGGTGACCTCTGCTAATAGTTGAAGGTTGTCCCACAGATGGACAGATTCTCTTTGACAAGCTGGAGTTCAAAGTGGAGAGCGGCCCAGTCAGCCCCCCTGTCCCAACATAGGTTTCTTGTTTGGCACTGAATTAGCAGAACTGGCCCTTCCAAAGCCCAGCACTGGGGGCAACCATGCTTTTATCAGGAAGCACCTTTTCAAAGTTTTGAAGCTGCAGAAAGAAACTGACAGATTGTTTTGAATTGAACCTTAAATCTATTCAGGGCAAAGTACTTGAGTCTTTACAGAAATTGAAAATGTATTTGTTCTGTGGTATGTTTTGAGAATGTTTTGGGGTTTTTTTGTTAGTGTAATAAAACTGTCCTGACAGAGATTCTGCCTTTAAAGCAATCAAAGACATCCTTTATAATTTGCTCTCTGTTTTCTCTTCAGGTATTTAGTCTTCCTACAGATCAAAAGGGATCTCTACCATGGCCGCCTCCTCTGCAAAACATCAGATGCCGCCTTGTTAGCGGCTTATATCCTTCAAGGTAATGACTTTTGACAGAATAAATTTGCTTTTCATGCTAATAATGATTACATTATTTCAGTTACCACAGATGACTACTTCTTGGATATACGTAGCTCTATCTCACTTGAATCAGTGTCTGAATTCAAGGACTTTGCCTGGATTCCGTAAAGCTGACCACTCAATGCCTCACTGTACCTGAGCGCTTTCTGCCAGCTGCTTCAAGTTACTCTGCTACATTTTGGGGGTTTTCTCTGCATCCTTGGTTGATAAAGTTACTAAGACTGGAGAGTAATCTGAATCTATTTTTGTGCTAGCCTCTCATGCAAATCTCATGAAGCATCTTAGAATTCTAGTATCTATTTCAGAACTCTTTCTGTTCCGAGTGCTCAAAGTTGAAAATGTTTCCAAGTAACAAACACATTTCCTAACATGCTAATATGGTAGAGTTCAGTCTGTACCCAGCTGGTTCTCAGAATGGCTTTTTTCGCAAAAACAATGTGAAAGGTATGCACTCCTCAGATAGAATCCCTTTAACGAAATGCAAGGGGCTCCTAGACTTCTATTAGTCCTTAGGCCTGAAATTGTCACTGGATTGTTTTGGGTGATAGCACTATAAAAATCATGAAGCTTCCATCAAAGAATCTAGTATCTTAATTGGAAGTCTGTGAACTCCAGGAAGCTATTTTGTGAAGAGAACCTGGGAAAATCCTTGCCAATAAGAAACTGAAGTTGTTCTGGCAAGAGAAATATCACAGCTGTGATAAGAATGTAAAAATCATCCCATTACAATTTTGACTTCTTAGTCTCCTGTTTAAAAAAAAAAATCACCTAAACAGGAAGGTGCTTGCCAACTCTGAGCTACCCAAAGGAGCTCCTTTAATTTTTAAAGGAAAACAATCTAAGTGAAATTTTACACTCATCTTTCCTTCAGTTTACCCTGACAACCATATTGAACTTTTCTTTTTTTATTTATAGAAGCAATTGACATCCAACGTTGATGTTTTCCACTTGGAGCTTTCTAAATAAAATCATAATAAATGCCTCTATGGCTTAAGGTCACACTATAGACTTTAGGCTCAGGGAAGCTTTTAGTCTCTTGCTAAATGATAGAAATTCCCAAGTATTTTGAAAGCACAATACTTGGCTGTGAGAGGAGGGCACATTTTCCCCTTAATGTTTACTTCTCCCTCCAGACTTCTCTCTGCACTGGTTGTGGTTCTCACCACAGAAGGAAAAAGGGCAACCACAGAGCAGCCAGAACGTCTTAACATCCCTCCTCTTCACATACCCATGATGTTCCCTATGGAGTACTTCACGTGGAGAAAGTTGGGTTCTCACCTAGGAACATACACTGTGTAGAACACCCATGGGCCCCAAGTTCACCTCTCTGAGATCTTGGCAGCTTTGGGGATGGACTCTCTGTGAATGGCTGTAGAAAGCCTTACCCACTGCAGGGAGCTGAGAAGTCAGCCTCAGAGCCTGGTGCTGCTGAGCACACTTTCTGGTTATGGCCAGTCAACCCCCTCTGCAGTTTTCTCCAAGGGTCCTAGCACCTCATCAGCCATCAATAAGTATTTATTCTGAATTATTCACTTGGGTTGCTGTGATGTAATTTGGACTGAGAGTTGAGTTCTGAGTTGGGGTCATGGCTCATTCATCAATTTGCTGTGTCCCTGCTGAAATCCTCAGAGTGAGATTTCTGACCTGACACAGGCCTAAGAGGTTCTGTCTTCCTGATCAAGCTCACAGTGTCCTGTGTTACCACAAAGCACTTGGCTCTCAGCCCCTTTTCTTGTGGCTGAATAGATGAGGACCGAGTGTAGGCTTCTGCTCTTTTATTGCAAATTTACTTGTGGTGCCCTCAGAACACAGCACCAGCTCTACTCTCTCTGCTTAGACCTGACATCAATCCAGTGTGCACATCTGGGAAAATAAAGGTGGTGTACTCCAGTGAGAAACGCCCTCTGCCAGACCCAGAGACATGCTTAAGATCCACTGTTCTTCGTGAATCTGGTGTGCTCTGACTTTTGCTGTGTGTTAGTCTCTTGTTGCCTTGTCAGTCTCCACAACTGTTTTCCTCTACTTTCCTTTTGCAAGCGGAGATAGGAGACTATGACCCAGGGAAACACCCTGAAGGCTACAGCTCCAAGTTCCAGTTCTTCCCCAAACATTCAGAGAAGCTGGAAAGGAAAATTGCTGAGATTCACAAGATGGAACTCAGGTACGTGACACTCAGTTCAGGCCCAGGGCAATGTCTCCCCACAGCCTGAGCACATGAGCTCTGTGCTGCGTTCTCTGCTCCTGCAGACCTAGCCTTCTTGACTCTGGATGGAGCATTTGTGATCCACTGTCAGCACACCAAGCCCTGTGGGCTCATTCTCCAAGGTGATTGGTGTAGGCTGAGACTTAAAAGCAAGAGAAACACGGGACAGTAAGGAAGACAGCGAAGGGTAGGCCTCAAAGATACCTGCTTCACCAAGATGAATGAAGGGCAGAGGGAAAAGCTGGGGAAAATGAAAAGAAAAACATAAAGGGAACAACACAAGAAAAGATAGGAGGGATTGGGTGGGGATGTAAAAGCAAGCCTCTGCCTTCAGTTTGCAACAGTGTGACAGGTGGCTTCTGGGTCAGTGGATGGAACTGCACAAGGCTGGCCTGACTCATAAATGCTGTGGGTGTCCTGAGAGTATTTGGTTCAAGGGCTGTGTCTTTAGCACTGCCTCTCTCAACCCTACACCCCTGCACAGAGAGGAGGAGGGGAGAAGCAGCTGGAAGCAAGGGGCTTGTCCTCAGAGTCTCTTAGTTCACCCAGAATATGCCTAATTCCATCAAATAGCAGTAATGCAGCCTTTCACCCATAGGAAATAGGATTTTCTACAAAGAGTGATTGGAAAAGAAAACAATAGGGTGTTTGGGCTCTACTCTGTGTAGCACGTTGGAGCAGATTCCCCAGACTGATACATTATGAAGAAAAAAGTTATATACAATGAAGTATTGTAAAATACAACATGCCATCATATCAATACATTATAATTTTTTTTAATCTTACAAAATGTTTATGTAACTACCTTTCTGGGGGAGAAAAATGCCTAAGGGGAGAGGGGGGCAGGGCAGGTAAAAGATATTTCTAATGATCATATTAAGCCAAACCTAGTTCCTACCCTGGTCCCAAATACCCCCAAAATATACTCAAAAATCTTCACCTTCACACAAAGGTTTTACCAACAAATATGTCCCCAAAGCTTCCTTAACCTTTGTAAACAGAGCTCCTGCCACCATGTTATGGCAGGGCTGGTTCCCACCCCTCCCAGGGGAATGGACACTCATCCTAGTAGCTTCCCATCCCTCAGCACGACCTTACTGGGGCGACCTTACTGGGGCGACCGGGATCCTCCCATCACTGTTAGGGAAATAGCGGCCCCTTGCGGTTAAGATCGGAATACACATGGACCTGTGTGTGGGGTTCATGGTTTATTCAAAGGAGAGAGCAGGGATGTGCTAGGACTCCCAGGAATCTTTTAGGAAATGTCGGATCAGCGGGGACAGTCCTCCAGAAACCTAGTAGAAGGCAGGGGATCCCCCAGGAAATGATACCTGCTTTGAGGGCCCTGGAGGTTGGAGCCAACTCCAAGGGTGGAAGGAGCTCACTGCACCCTCCAGCCTCCACACAGGGAATAAGGAAACTCCCAGAAGAGGCAGTGGTGCTCAGCTGCCTCTGGGGCCCAGCTCTTGGCCTGCTGCACAAGCATTTTCCAAACACCTTCCCTGCGCCTGAGCACGTTGGTAGGTGTAGAAGTCTGCAGTCAACATAATGCCTACTTACACAGGTTCAGCCTCATCTTCAGCAATGTAAGAATGTGCCTGTGTTGCCTTTCTCTGACTCAAATGTGAGTGCCTCGAGGGCCCAGACTGCGTGCTAAGTTTCTTGGTAAATTTTACAGCAGGTAGCACAGAGGCTGGCACACAAGGTGCTGGTTGATTGATGCCTCTCCAGAGAGACACGAGAGGGAATCTGGCCTGCTTCTCCCTGGGATGGATTGTCTTCCCGCCCTGCCAGATTCCTTGAAGCAAATGATGAACTGGCAGTGAGTAACTTTCAATTCCCACCCACCAGCCATTGGAGTTGTTGACTTCACAAACAGCCCATCCTTTCTCACACTGAGACCAAACCCCCATCTCTTAGAAGTATGTCTGCTTGCCCAGGGCTCTGGGCCTAAGAGAGCCCTACAGTGATACTGCCACTGTCCTGGATTGAGCTCCTCAACACAGCTGCTAAAGAGGCAGACGGGAGAGGAATGATGCTGGGGGCCCATCTGCATTCAGATGGCTTGGCACCGGGATGGTTTCTTCCTTTTGCTGCTGCTTTTTTTCTTCACAGTCATCACCCTGTGGACAGAGCTAGAGTGCAGGCTGGGGAGCTCAGCACTGTCTCTTGCTGCATCTAGTCACCTTCCATTCCCATGTTCCCTCTTGGTAAAGGAAGAGGGTTAGGCAGCACCAGCAAGATATACAGGTCCCTTCTTTGCATTTCAGTCTAGATCAGATCATAAATGAGAAACCCATAGACTCTACCCAATCTGCAGATGTGTTTAGTTTGCCCTCATAGCATTTAAAATCATCAAATACCACACAAAACAACAGTATCTCTGACTTCTCTTTAAAAGTCACATCTAGCAGTGCTGGGCCCTTCATTCCCACATGACTATAATTTGGAGCTGAGGAGCAGCTGCCTTCATTAGATGGGGTGGTGCTCCCCAATGTGCCACAGTCCCCACCACTCCCTGCTCTTTTACTCTCAGCCCCTCCTCCCACCCAGCTCACCCTAAAGACATCTGAGTTTTCGACTCTAGATGGGAATCTCTGAAGTTGGTCCTAGAACAGAGCAGGGAGCATACTCTGGAAAAATTGGAGTGTGAGACTCACCCTGAGTGCTTCTTAATAGAGTTCACATCAAGGGAAGTTTTGTGAAGAGGAAACCCTGAAGTCATCTCATTTTCTTTTTATTCCAGTGGTCAAACACCAGCAACATCAGAGCTGAACTTTTTAAGAAAAGCGCAGACGTTGGAGACATACGGAGTGGACCCTCATCCGTGTAAGGTGAGACCCCCATGGTGGGCAGCTGTGCTGGCCTTGCCTCCTCTAGAGGGCAACAGGCGGGGGCACCACATGTCTGTGCCCTCCACCTCATCAATAGCTGGTTGATTAGCTTTTAGTGACAGATGCCAGAGAACATGTCTCGTTTGGAAAACTGAATTCCACGCAGCATAATTTTGTGATGCTGCATCAGTGTTGGAGGCCAAAGTCAATCTAAATAACAAATCTGAAACTGGGCCTCCCCTTTGGCAGCGGTGGGTAATTTGGTAGAAATGAAGACAGGAAGAATGTGGAAGGCCCCCCACAGGGAGGGATCAGAGGTGGCTCAAAGGATTCCCCTCCCCTGACCCATAATCTAGTTTCTTTCCAAGAGTGGGTTTTATTGACTACAGCAGCATAAGTCACTGCTCAGAACTGCAGTAGAGTCACATTTAATTCCATTATGTGCCTGTGAGGGTGAGACGGGAACCAGCCAGGGAGGCTCTGCCCAGAGAAAGCCTCTGTAATTACTCACATGTGCCTGGCATTCTGGAGACGAGCTGGAGCAGCCGCAGCCACTGCGGAAAGCAGTGAAGACCCGGGGCCTCTCCTATCTCTGTGGCCATATTCCTGTTTCATCTCCACATCTCAGTCGCTTTTGTACTCCTAGTCTCTGCCTCAGTTTCTCCCAATGCTTTCCTCTCTGTACTACTGGAGAGACCCCAGTACCACCAGTACAACTGATTCTCAAACTGACCTGAGCAAGACGGTAGCCAATAAGAACAGGAGGACACTGGCCTTTTCTTCCTAATAGTGGAGGGAGCAGCATAAGTTTCCAACAGAAAATTAAAAGAATAGGCTAGAAACCAAGAAACCCAGTGATGCGGGGCAGAGTTGTTTCCCTTGGCCTCTTGGTGAGGTGATGGTGATTTGTTCTTGCATAGGATTTCATGCTGAAACCTCAAATATGAACTCTGAGAACATCCTGGCACTCAGACCCTGGTCACCTTCCCCACCCCCCCAGTTCCCTTTCCACCAGCACAGCCTACTGCCAGATAATCCCTGTGTTTTGGGGGCAGCTGGCACTGTCAGAAAATACATTCATGCCTGTTTATAACAAAAAATTGACATGGATATTTACAAATGAATTAGCAAACCTTCCTAAATAATGCCCTCTGCATAACTGACATATTCATGTCAACCTCCATGAATTGCTCAAATCTTGTTGGCGGGGCCTGCATCAGGCTGAAGAGAGTTTTGGAGTCTGCTGGCCTCACCTCCTGTACTGCTTTCCTACCAACTGGGGCCTTTGGGGGCTTTTCTGAGCCTCTCTTTCCTCATCTGTGTGAAGGTATATAGTAGGTACTCAATAACTGTGCTCCCTGAACTGCTGAGTCGCTTTAGGGCCTTAAAAGACATGGCTAAGAGCATAATGCGATGTATGGATGATGTAATGTAGAATTGTGCACCTGGAAACAATGTAATTGATATCAATTAATGTCACCCCAATAAATTTAACCAAAAAAAAAAAAGACATGGCTGCCTAAAGATAGATATGGTCATCAGAAGGTGCCAGGCACCCCTGCTTTCAACTCCAAACCTGCACTGTCCCTTTAAGGCCACACAGAGTGCCCGCCTTCTCTGAGATGGGTCCCTAGGCAGGACTGTCACCTGACAGTACATGATGGGTAGACAGTGAACCTGGGCATGACAAATGAGTGGAAATGAGTGGGGATTCTCCACTATTGGCTGTGGGCATCTGGGGCCTACAATGGCAGCCAGACTGGTGTCCAGCCCAAATCCACGTTCACCCTAGGACTGTGGGGCTATTTGCCCATCATCAGACACATAAGCTGACGAGGCCATAGGAAGGAGGGAAGAGATTTGTGGCCCACCTTCCATGGCAGGCCCCCTGGGACCCTTTCACATTGTTTTCTCATCTAATCCTGATGCAGCCCCGGGAGGTGGATATTGTTCTTCCTGGCTTATAGATAAGAAGATCAAAGATCCAGGAAGCCACATATGACAAGGTCCTAAGTGGTAAAGGGAAGAGTTGAACTCAAGTCACTTCCCATTATGTATCGATAAGGTGCAGCCCTCAGGACACTTCCTCTGGCGAGAAGATAGGAGTGGTCATAGCACTGGACTCTACTTTTAGTCCCTTTTTTTTTTTTTAAGATTTATTTTATTTGTTTTTGACAAAGGCAGAGAGAGACAGAGAGAAGGGGGAGGGCCCAGAGCAGTCTCCATAGTTGTATATCATCAGTTTTTTCAACATGGTTTTGTTCCACACAGGTGGGCGGGGGCCGGGCAAGGCCGGAGCTGGACTGGGGGCCTCCTGCATGGGAGACACGCCCCCTCAAGCCAGGGGCCAAACTGGGAGGCAAGAACCAAACTGGAGCTTCCTGCCTGGGAAGCACACCGCAGTTCAGCATATGGATCCGCATGGGCCAGGGCCAGGATTCGATCCTCGGTCCCTGGGGCTACACAGCAAGCGCTTAACCCACTGAGCCATCCCAGCTTCCCCCACTTCCAGTCCCTTGATCCTGGCCCCTATACTTCCTGCTTGCCCAGAGCCATGTCAGAGCCCTGCTGCAGAACCCACACACAGCCACCTGAGCTCATCTCACTGGGCTCTGGCTCAGGATTTCCTCAGCCTTCCTGAGGTAGGAGAACAGTTTGGGAGCCTTTACTCTTGTCATTAAGTAGAGACACTTTGGTGATATGCTACCGAGTACTCACCTTAATGTTGCAACAAGGAGAGCTGAAATAAGCTGGGGCACTTGGTGTAATAAATACTGATAATTTCTATTAACAGAGAGGCAATTACTGGACCCAGGGAATCTGGGGCATGCAGCCCTAGGGAAGACAGGAAAAAAGGAATTGTTTTGATAATTAAATGAGAGCAGAACAACACTTTGGCTGGGCTCTGTTCTCCTGGACTGATTAGGAAGCTGCTGTTCTTCCTGTCCACGCCAATGGCTTCTTTCTGCCCAGTGTCCTTACCTGGCCCTGGGACCAGGAAGAGGCGATCCTACCAGCTCTGGATGGGATAGACTGAGGGCTGCAATAGCTCGCTGGCTTACAATAATACCTAAACTCCAGACTTGCACAAGCTGACCTGGGCTTTCTGCCTTTCCTCTCAGCCCTCAATCCCTGGCAGGAGCCCCAGCAGACCAAGCCTACAGCTGCTGGACCAGGAGAATGGAGCAAACCACTGGCAGCCTAGTGTTGTGCACATTGTCTAGCCCTGACTGCTCCAGTCTCAGAAGCCGCCATCCTGTTCCTTCTAGGAGACCTCTGGGACTGGTTGTTTGCCCTGGGCCTCCTGCAGACCTGGCCTGTGGCCTCCTGCCCTGTTGAAGTTTGTGGAGTGGTCAGATCTGTCACAGATCCCCAGCATTATTCTGAGTCTTAAGGTTGCCATTTACTGAGAGCCTACATGTGCCAGGCACTTACATGCATTAACTATCTCATTTAATTGTTTCAACACTGTCAAGGTTATGGTCCTGTTCTTAAGAACACTGAGCCTCTGAGGGACCAGCTGACATGTCCAGAGTCACCTGGTACAGACAGTACTGGCACTCGAACCCAGAGTTGTCTAAGTCTCAATGCTGTGCTATTTCAGTTATCATTCATGATCTTCCGTCTGGAGAGGTGGCATTTATTTAGGAGCAAAGCAAGATTCACTGCCAATCCTGATATAGGACAAAGACCGAGGAAACTACTGAAATCATCATATAAAAATATAATGTAAGTTCACCAAGTGGCTTTAGGTCTGTTCTGTATAGACCAGGAGAAGACTGATTTCTGCAAGATCTAGGTTGGAGCAACCATACCAATGAAATCAGTGTCATTCCCTTTCCCTTAAAATAGGACCGTTACTTACACAATCCAGCCACCGAGGCTCCTTTCTAAATAAACCCCCATCCCCATCTTGACATGTTGCCCCTGACCTCAGAGAAGTGAAACAAGAAAGACCAGTGCTGACCAGCCTTCATCCTCAGGGAGGCTCCTCTCGGCTGCACTGTGGGGAGAGCGTTAGGTTTACTGCTGAAATGAAGAACTCAACTAAAGCCACCGAGGTGGCCAGTCTCTGCCAAGATTTCCATTTCTGAGCTGTCATGGAGTGGTGCCAAGCCTCTCACAGAGTGCCACCTCCTCCTCATTTCCCCCCTAGTTTCTTGTGGCCATGTTGAAGTATCTTGAAACCGGGTCATGTTCATGATTTAATGTAAAGGTTCCCAGCTACAAGCTCTTTCAGGAATGGGCATGGAATCTTCTTTCCTAAGGTTTTTTAAGTATAATAGAGGCTTCATCCACCTAGATTGAATTAGTCTTTCTCTAGAGAGGGGACTGGATGACCCTGAAAGGTGTAACAACCAAGAACTCTGTGGTCCTTACTCTGTCATACCCAAGATGTCCTCTGGGGCAGCAGCAAACAGAAACCTACTTCTTTCTAGGCTGACCAGGTGTACCCTTTTACAATATATTTTATTATTTTTGAGACAAGGCGTGTGAGAGAGGAGGAGAGAAAGAGAGAGAGAGGGGGAGGACCCACAGCAGTCTCCATAGTTGTACATCCTTAGTTGTGACATAGTTTCATTCCATACAGGTGGATGTGGGGCCATGTAGGGCAAGAACCAAACCGTGTGCCTCCCACATGGGAGGCAAGAACCTCTGCCGCCATGTCATCTCAGCAGTTACCAGTTGCACCACAGTTCAGCATATGGGTTTGCATGGGTCAGGGCCGGTAATCAAACCCCGGACCTCAAGATTACAAAACAAGCGTTGAACCACTGAGCTATCCTGGCATCCCCAACCCTTTTAAATAGGATGTAAAACAATGGTACTGTCCCAATCAAATGGTATGTACGGTCAGCCTACTGACATCTTGAATTTAGCCCAGTGAGAACAGGCTGACCATATGTACCATTTGAAACGGGATAGTACTGTTGTTTTCTGTCCTGTTTAACATGGTACATCTGGTCAGCCTATTGTATCCAGAAGTGGAACCTGTGAGGACTAGCCAGGTGTCCCTACTTCCAAGAACCAGTCAGTGATTTCCAAAAATCTTTTTCTGGGCAGAGTGATCATCTTAGGGTGAAGCTTTAATGATACTGAATTGGTGAGTTCCACATGAACATGTGAGTGACCCAGTACAAACCCATCCCTGCTCCAAGAAAAGTACCACTGGCCATGTCCTGGCAGTAAGTCATTTGGGCCATCACATGGAAGTAGAATTTTTGATGTATGTAGTATTGTCCTTGGTTTACAAATGAGGAAACTGAGGTTCAGAGAAGGAAGTCACAGAGCAAATAAGAAACAAAGCTGGGGTCCTAAACCAAGACAAAAGCTCTTTCCAACAAAATGAAAAATTGAAAACAAACTTCACCTCAAACTGAAAGTGAACTCAATTCTTTTGCCTGCAAGTTGATGTAGAGTGGAGCTGGCAATATCTGCCTATGGCTGTCAAGACCTGAGTTTTTATTTCACCTCCCAGGTCCATTAATGGCTCAGTCCTGTGGGTACTGATTTCATCAGGATGGGAAGGGGACAGGTTACTATTGTCTGTGTCACTTTTCTCCTCGACCTCATTTCCTTCTCTTTTTGTCACGTAACTTGTCATTTCGCACACAAATCCCAAGGGCAGGCTCTCACAATGAGAATGACATGTTAGATAGAATAAACTGGGAAGGTTTCAGAGAAGGTGTCAGCGTAGCTGCCTGTTTGTGTTTCCATGCTGGTGCGGAGGTGAGGTTTCTCACCACAGTTCCAAGTATCGCTCCTCATGTCCGAGACACAAATATTCTGGCTGCCCTCCACCTGTGTAGATGTCCAGGGCTGGGGCCTTGCAATGGTCTTCATCTGCAACTGTTTCCTTGAAGGACTTTTGGAAGATGGCTCTCTTCATATGAGAGACTGGACTGGATTCCTCAAGGTGCTATTATTATCTAATCAGGGTTTATTTCCAGTCTGCTCCCTGTTCCAAATCCGCCAGTCTCATCAGGAGAGGCTGTGCCCCTCTAACTCCAACATGTGCCCTCACTCAGGGGCCAGCCCTGAGGTGTCTGGCTGGTGCTGATGGACACTGACAACCGGCTAAACTTGGCCAGCAGCACCCAGCTCGGGGAGGACCTTCTGTTCCCTGTGCCCCAGCCAAAGTCACTGGGGTGACTCCCACAGATCTGTCACAGCCCCTTGTTCTTACCCTTCTGCCCACTTCATTGTCACCCCAATTCTCAACTGTATGGTCCCTTAACAATGGCGGATGTCCCCTTTCTACCCCAATTTCCCACACCCTCATTTCCTAACTAGCAACATTTAAACCCATCAGCATCAGGAAAAATAGTAAAGTGTCAGGTTTTTTACAAAAGGATTTTGAATTAAGGTCAACAAACGGAGGTAATCTTAGCAGCCATAATAATAATAATAACAAAAACATAAGCACTGGCACGTATTGGGTACCTACTAAGTACAAACTAAAAGGTAGATGATTTTATCAACACTAATTTTACCATGAGGAGTCTGAAACATGGAGAAATGGAGGGATGTGGCCCAGGTCATGCAGGCAGTGAGTGGCCTGACCCAGAGCTCAGGGCACCCGTGGGCTTGCCCGCAGGGGTCAGTGGGTGCAAGGAGCAGAGAGGCCCTTCCCTATCCGCCCTGCTGCTTACCTTTCTACTCTACCTGTTATTTTATTTTCAGCCATTCTTAATCCTCACTAGGTCTGACCCTTTGTTTCCATCTTTCCACCTATTCTTCCTAGGCCTTTCCTTCCTCTCAGAGGGCACTGAAGGACCCCTCCCCAACCTCCACTCCCAGTGTGCCTTCCCCTCCCATATTTTCTGCTCACATACATATCTCCCCCACTGCAGCCACACTGCCCCCTCTGTCCTACCTCATTGTGTTACACATTCATCGATAAACATTTCCTGCAGGCCTGTTCTGTGAATACAAGTAAGGTAAGGTCTCCACCCTCAAGTCTCTGTCTTTGGAAACCTACAGTTTCAGGACCTCCTTGCATCCTGCCTGCACAGTGAGCAGAAGGCTTCCCGGTGCCCACCCTCCGTCTGAGGCTGGCTGCCCCCTGCCAGCAGAGCCCTCCCTCACCCACCTCTCCTGGACATTCTCCACCCCCAGGGCCAGCCTTCCCTGACCCACATCTCTGCCAACCTGCCAGGTTAGCGCTGGTGCCCCCAGGCAGGGACCCCTATGTGTGTGCAGGGCTGGCCCTCAGGTACGAACCACCACCACCACCAAGCACTGACGACAGGCAGAGCAATCCAGCCATGTGGCTTCCCTGTATCTTCATCCAGGTTATTTTTAAACAGCTTTTTACTGTGCCCACGGGGTGAATGACCTTGTGCTGGCAGCCAAGTGTCACAACAGACCCTGAGGAAAGGACAACAGTAAAAATACATTTATTGGAAATGTTTGGTGAACATGTACTTAGTTTATTCCCTAGGCCCAACCACTTGTAACTGTGACTCAAAGAGATGGTTTTTAGGGCAAAACTGCATTTTATATTCTTGAGGCCAAGCTCACGAAGCCCACTAGAGGCCCCATTGTTCTTAGGACTGAACAGGCTGAAGATCTGTTCAATGGAGGCAAACCATGAAGGTGGGAGGGACCAGGAGAGTCCGACAGCCACGGCCCCACTGGCATGCCTCACGCCGGGTGCCTGCCGCTGACTTTGTGGCCCCACCTAAGCTGTGGCCCAGACAGCTGTCCCGCACGTGCATGTGACCAGTGCCGTCCTAATTTTCTGGCCATCTGAACACTCACACCTTGCCTGACCTGAGGTCCCTATCCTGAAGGAAGCTCCTGTGAGAACATAATCCACCCACAGCTTTCTGTGCCCCGTCCCAAACTAGAACAGACCTGGTTCGCATGGAGCTCGTTTTCCCATATGAGGGGACCATTACCTACAGCTTCTGCTGCACCTTCTCCCCTTTGCTCAGCAGAACCTGGTGTTCACAGGCTGATGGCAACAGGTGACCTGGAGGCCTCTTTGTTCCGGCACCACAGGGTTGGTGATGGCTGCTCCGCTTAGTGGCCATTTGCTGATCATTTCTTTTTCTTTTTTTTTTTTTTATAGGGGGAGTTTTCCGGTACGTACCGGAAAACCTAGTAGACAAATTCTGAAAGAGCTGTAAGCACTTGATCATTTCTTCAGCTAAGCTTTCCTGAGGGAGCCCAGTGTATAGGGTTTATCAGGATAATGACCACTGCCATGTTCATTCTCTCTAACAGCTTTTTTCAGATATAATTCACATATCAGAAGAGCCATCCTTTTAAAGTGTGCAAGTCAGTGGTTTTTAGTATATTCATGGTTATGCAATTGTCCCCATGATTTGATTTTAGAACATTTTTATTGCCCCCAAATAGAAACCCTGTAACTATTAGTGTTACTCCCCAACTCCTCTTGGCAACCAGTAATCTTTTTGTCTCCATGGATTTGCCTATTCTGGACATTTCATATAAATGAAATCATACAGCTGATCTTTTGTAACTGGCTCCTTTTACTTAGCATGTATTCCAGGTTCTTCCACGTTGTAGCATGTGTCCGTACTTCATTTCCTTTTTACTGCTGAATAATATTCCTTATATGGGTGGATGTTTGGATTGCATCCAGTTTTGGGCTATTATGAATAATCCTGCCATAAATATATTCATGAACAAGTTTCTGTGTGAAAAATGTTTTCAGTCTTCTTGGGTACATACCTAGGAGTGGAACTGCTGGGTCATATGGTAACTCAATGTTCAACAGTCTGAAGAACTTCCAGATTGCTTCCAAAGTGACTGCACCGTTTTACAATCCCACCAGCATTGTCTAAGGGTCTGCCATTCTCTTTGGATGTTCACAATAGCCTTCTTGATTGGTAACATTATAATCTATAACTTATACGGTAGTTAAGGAAGGGCATTGGGGCTCAGGGAAGGTAAGTAACTTGCCTGTTAACTTCCAAATGCCATGTTCTTCCTTCTGTGACCTACTGCTACTGCCAAGTATTAACCCAGTATCACCGATGAACAACTGTGTTTCTCACCCTTTTACGTCTGTGTGTGCATTACCCTGATGAGAAATCTTTCTATGTTGCAGGATGTATCAGGAAATGCTGCATTTCTGGCCTTCACTCCTTTTGGGTTTGTTGTTCTACAAGGAAACAAGAGGGTCCACTTCATAAAATGGTGAGTACTTTATCTTCACTTCCAAAACAGGCTTTTTATCCCTCACCAGCTGGGGAGGGCTATGGTCCCATGTCCTCTGTCAGTGATTGGGTATCCATATGCTGATGAAGGCAGTGGTCTCTTCCTAGGGATCCTATTCTTCCAGAGGGGTATTCCTGAGAAGTCAACAGCCTCTCCAGAGAAAGGGTGTGTGGAAGGTTGAGTTCTTGGTAGGATGAGAGGCCTGGGCTGAAGCCAGTGTTAGGGAAGCAAACTTCCCATGAGAACTGAGACCTTGGGACTGTCCCCTGCTGAGTCATAGCATCTGCATGGATGCTCACTCCCCACCCACTCTCCTAATGAAGGAGGGGCTCACAGTAACCCCTGGGACAAGTGGACGTTACCTTGTTGCTCTGGCAAACACCCTCCTCAGGCCAGCCCCTACTCTGGAGGGCACTGAGCACAGGAGCCACTGTCTGTCCTATCCCTCTCAGGGTGTAGGTATCCTCAGCCTCCAAGAGTCAAACCTCCACTCTTTCTTCCTTCTCCCTCTCTCCCATTCCCACTTCTACCAGGCAAGAGACACTGCTCAGCTGAAGCTACTCTGAACTGCTGCATTTCTGCCCCATCTTCTTGGGGTCTCTTCTGCTGTGGGGCTCTGGGAGCTGATGCAGTGCAGACTCTGGTTTGTCTCTCCTGGAGACCCTTTTTCTGGCCTGTGTCCTCCTCATCAGAACATGCTGCATCTTCTAGTCAGCCCCTGATTTCTGTACCTTCTTGGACCTTAGACTGCCAGGTCCAAACTGGCCAGCTCCTCCCATAGGTTTGGACAAATGACTTTCCCTGGCCCAGCACAGCTCAGCCAGGGAACCCAGCTCCTGTCTTGGCTCCTTTGTCTTCTCTAGAAGAGCTAATGGGAAGGTGAGGACAGAGCTGCTTCCTGGTGAGCTTTCTGCTGGAGGTGCTGCCAAGTATCTATCCACCTACATTCTCCTCAGCTCCCTTGCTGGGTTTATGGACAAATACCACCTTCCAGCCCTTATTGCCCTTGTAGAGACTGGCAATATGATGATCAATCAGACTGCTAGTGAAACTGTTCCACAGACATGCTCCCATTCCCCAGGAAAACAGCTGCTTCACAAGATAGCCTGCCACACTGGAGTAACCAGTGCGTACCCCAGCACACCTGCTTGCTAAGTATTCTCAAGTTGGCCCACTCATTGGGCTCCTTGGGTGAAGATGGTGAGGATTTGGGGTCTCCTGTCATTTTCCTTTTCAGAAAAAGACAGTGAGCAGAAGTAGGCCACCACTCTCCCAGTGAGGGAGCACTTGCTCCCTGGATACACCTGGGCTCTCTGACGTTCCTTAGAGGGCCCAGGTCCTGGGCCACACTCTGACCATGATAGCTGCTTCATGAGGTCCCTGGTAGAGGGCATGTTTGGCAAGAAACAAGTAGGACGTACCTGTTACAGGGACCCATAGTCCTAAAGTAGTCCTACCCCTCCAGAAGCACTGATGCTCACCTGGTTCTCCCAGACCCTTTTCATTCTCTCACGGCCCACTTCTTCAAGAAGTCTCTTCACTGTTTCTCAGCTTTAACAGATGTAAAACCAATCTCACTTCTACAGAACTCTTACTTTCCTGTTTTGCTTGTTGGAGCCTAGATGACCTGTGTGCTAGTTTATTATTCATGAATCAATATTTACTGTATTCTGTGTATGAGATTGATTGATTAATTGATTGACTGGGAGGGAATAAAACAGAGGACTACAGTTTGGCTTGTATTGGTCAGAGCCGTGAACTCTCATCCTGTCCCAGCCATGAATCCAGGGAACAAGTGACCTTCCTCTGTTGCTCGAGTTTTGTCCAGTAGTAAACTGGGTATTTGGTTCTCACTACCTTTCCGTGACTTCCTGGAATACTGAGGAAATCTCCCTAAAAACTGAAGCCAAGTAGGGGCAAATGTGCATAATCAGACCTTGTTGGGGGGTGGGGGGTCCCAGTTAGGTAGAAAACTAAGGGCTCCGCCCCCAGAGAGGTGGGAGGGCCTTCAGGCTCCAGAGGGCAGTTTTGTCAGGCAAATGGAGGGGGTGAGGAAGTTCTGGTTCTAAGGGACATCCATGTAAGATGCTGGTCATTCTTCCATTTTGTAAGCATAACCAAGGCTGTAAGCAGTAGTATGTGGAAGTGAGGTCTAAGCCATGCAATGTACAATAACCATGACACTTATGATCTGTGTCTGTCCCATGGGTGACATACCCGTCTCTTGTTTGCCTTTTTTACTGCAGCCATTCTCTGGGCTGGTGGCTTCGAGGATTTTTCTACAAAAACCTCTAGGCCCTTTTCCTGGTCATTATACTACATGACTATTCCATGTGATTTGTTTTCTCCCTCTGGTATGTTGCCCCATTCCTCTCTCCGAGATCCTTTGACATCTGCATTAAACTGCATTTTCTATCCAATGGCTCAGTCACCTGAAAGGCTCAACTCCCTCAGAACCTGGTTGCATTGTTGTCTATTATTTGCTGTATCTTGGACTTTGGCCTAATCTGCTACCTGTGGCATCTTACATTTGATAGTCCCATCCCAATAATGCACTTGTCAGGAACCAAATCCTGAAATGACCCAGGACCACTCTACCTAGGCTCAGTGTTTTCTTTTTATAGCCACTATTGATAAGACTGAATCCTCTTCTCACTCTATTCTTCCCCCTCCCCGCCCCCCAAGATTTATTGTTTTTGACAGAGACAGAGAGAAGGGGTAGGTCCCAGAGCAGTTTCCATAGTTGTATGTGGGAGGCTCACCCCCATTTGGCATATGAGTCCACTTGGGCAAGGGTCAGGATTCAATCCTCAGTTCCTGGGGCTGCAAAGTGAGCGCTTAACCCACTAAGCCATCCCAGCTTCCCCTCACCCTATTCTATAGTGTGATTGACCAGAAAACTGTGGATCAAACTAATTTTAACTGTTCTGAGGCCACTACACTGCTGTCTTGTTTCAGTTCTAATTTTAGCTAAGTCTGTGTCTGTGCCTGGAGCCCCTTCCAGTTGGGGTGGCCTGTGCATCTATAAGACTTAACTGTACACAAGCAGCCCACAGCGAAGTGACTGGTACTCTCTTTGTGCTCCTAGGAACGAGGTGACCAAGTTGAAATTTGAAGGAAAGACTTTCTATTTATATGTAAGTCAGAAAGAGGTAAGTGCTGGTTTCTTTCCTTTCAGGGAGGTCTGGGACACTGGGGTGGTTCATCATGGCCAAAGCTGAACCAAAGTGGCCTATCCAGGTAGAGTTAAGCCACCTGCATGCTAAGCCAAGGACCAACGTCAAGATCTAGAGAGGGATAGAGAAGTGGGTAGGCCCTGGAGCACAGGACTTTCTCAGGGATACTGATGATACCTAGAGGTTCCATGCCTTCAGGAAATGCAGTCAAAGTAAGATTCTTTAGCTTCCCTATGAAAATTCCAAGAAAATCATAAATGGAAAAAAAAAATCCAGATGAGTGCCACTTTTCTGGTAAGGGCTTTCTTGGTTCAATTGGTGCTAGCTGACACTGACTGCTTGAACTCAGGCACAGAACTGAGCTCTGCCCCAGTGGGTCCTCAGGCTTTCTCTGCCATCTAGCCAGCTGCCAGGCAGCCCTTTCCCCATCTGCAGCCTCTACTTGAAAGTTGTGGGAGCCCCTCAGGCAGCTCAGGGGTGTCCTGGCCTTCTTCACCCTTCACTTCTCAATCCACACTCAGCTGTTTCTATGTGGGATTTTTTGTAGGAAAAGAAAATTATTCTCACATATTTTGCTCCAACTCCAGAAGCCTGCAAGCACCTGTGGAAATGTGGAATCGAGAACCAAGCCTTTTACAAGTGAGTGGACAACACGGCATGGGGACTGTTGTTATCAGAGCCAGAGTCATACAAGTTGCTTTTAATGATGGGCAGGGAACTTTGAGGAAGGAGATGTGAGACGACAAAGTCATGCATCCTTATTAAATGCAGACCCCTTTTTGGGTGTCTGTACCCTCTCAAGGGACAGAACTGAGGTCTGGGAATGTGTTTCAGCAGAGTTGCCCAAGGGGTTTGCCTTGTGATGTCCTTAGCCAACCCCCAGTGGCAAAGCAGTTCTGGGTCTTTTCAAGGCAAGGCTTGGGCCAGAAGAAACCTATGGGTGCCTGACTTGAATCAAATGGGCCCTATGGAGCCCTACAGAGCCTTGAGGGACAGAAAACAATAGCTCCATGAAGGAGCAGGCACAGCCCAGATAAGTTCTGAAGCCTTAAGAGATTCTGGGGCCCACTTCCCAGTGGGTGACCTGGTACTAGGCTGGGATTTATTCCAGGCCTTTCTGGAGTATCACTGCCAGAGGTGTTGCTCAAGAGCCTGGGATGGGGTAGCTGGGGGCACAGTGAGGACTCGTCTGGCACTGAGAAACCAGCTTTGAGCCAAAGGCAAATTTGCTTGCCAAAGGGTTTTGTAAAGTATATGAGGCTTTTGTGCTATCTTCTTTGCTTGAGAAAGTGGTCATAAAGGCACTAAGGAGCAAAGAAATAACCCATCGAGAAACTAGGGGTGATGTCAGTGTTTCATTAAAACCTTGGTCTTGTTTTAAAAATAGAATGCAATGATTTCTGCGTTAATAAGCTGTATCTTAATCAGGGCAACCTAAGACAAAAGTGTGTGGTATATTCTGCCCCTTTTGGGCCATAGCTCTCCATGGAGCAACCTGAGGGATCCTGGAGAGGGCAGAACTGGGAGGTATGGGGGGCTGGGGGGAGGGGCACCTTCTTCCTCCCCAGTGAATTGACTCTTGCTACCTGCTGGCTGCTATGGGATGCTGGCTAACAGATCTGGTGTCCTCCCCATTACTAAGGCCACAGCCCCAGAGGCTGTTTCTTGAGCAAGTTCTCTGAATTGCTTAATAATTCCTATGCATTTGATAAAGAATCGGGGATGAATTGAATAGGTGGCCTGAATTCTAATATGAGTGGTTTTCATCTTCTCATGAAAGAGAACATATTCGAAAAACTTTCACATGGTCAGATTTCCCTCTGGTTCAGTCCAAAAAAAGACAAGACAACATTTCAGCACCATTTCCAGAGGCCTTTATTTTTCTGAGTCATGGGAATAGAACTGCTTCTGAACCTATCACCAAACTCAGTTTCTGAGTCTTTCTGTTAATAGATCTCCACACCTAACTAGCCCTACCATTATCCATGCTGGAAAACAAGATAATTTCTGTTTTCCGTTTAAGTGTTAAAGGCCTCTAGCCCTGAGTCAGACCCCCAGCTATACCACATCTTTAGCAGCAGCCAGTTTGGCCTCTGAGCATCTCTCATGCAGATTCCCTGGCCCAGTACTTTGAAGGAAATAGGTCAGACTCAAGAATGTGCTCAGGCAGGAGGGCAAGTAGGCCGAGCCTCACAGAGCCCTGAAACAGGTGTGGATGGAGACTCTCAGGAACAGCTGTTCATAAATTATGGGGATAGCTCCCTAAATAGTCACTGCCTGCTCAAGACATAGGCTTCAGACCTTGATTGGTTCCTGGCTAGATTAGCACTATTAGGCACCCAGGGCATGTTGTGAACTGAGCGGGGTCTTGGGAGACTTCACTCTGGGCAGCTCTGCCTAAGTTTCCTTCTCTAAGTGGGATCAGAGGAGTCATCCAAGAGGACATTTTACAGTGCCCATGGCCTTCCAGTCTCGAAAGTGATGTTTAATAGGCATTCTGGGGAAGGGACAATGGTTCCAAGTTCAAATAAATGATGGAACTCTCATTAACATTAAAGTAGCTTCTTCACTTCAGGACTTTTTAGTCTTAAATATACATTAGGACTCTCCAAGGAGATGGAATAGGAAGGGCAGCCTTCCTATCCTCTTCTCCACCCAGTTACCCAGACATGGACACGGATCATCAAATGCTAGGACTAGAAAGGCCTCCTGAGGTCATGTAGTACCAGTTCCATCATTTTATAGGTAAGAAGACTAAGAGAGGAAAAGACATTTGCCCAAGGTCACCCTGCTAATAAGTGGCCTGGCTGAGATTCAGTGGGGTGGCATTCTGTTATTCTTCTAAACCATCATCCCTGACTTTTATTGTCAGTCTCCCTGGTGAACCCCATGAAGCACTCGTGGGAAGCCCCCACTCTCCTGACATGAAAGTGGGTTTCAATATGACCTCCCTGGCACTGAGGCTGTGAGCATAGCCCTTCGGTCCTAAAGGAGAATCAGAGATAAAGAGGGCTATAGAGGACCTTTTCCTAAAGGGTGTCCTCAAGTTGCCTTTGCAAGGAGCTGGGAATGTGCTGCCTTTGCCTGTGAGGCAGCTGCAGGCCATCTGTCACACTGGACTTTGCCTTGCTGCAGGCTGGAGAAGTCAAGCCAAGTCCGCACAGTATCCAGCAGCAATTTATTCTTTAAAGGGAGCCGGTTCCGATACAGGTAAATAGTGACAGTAAGTAACCATTATGGACCTATTTTCAGACCCTTCTCTCCAGAACAGGGGCTCAGTGGTCCTTATCCTTAGAACAAAGAAACTGGGACCCTCCAGCAAAGCCTGAGGTTTCCATCAAATTCTGTCTCCTAACCCTTTGACTATTTTTTCTTTCCCTGTAGGTGTTTGTCTGTAGGGTTTAAAATGTTTACCTTCTCCTCCTGCCCTTAAAACAGCAGCAAAATAAGAACTACAATAGTAATTCTTCCCATGTTTATATAAAGATTTCTTTTTTTGCAGTATTTCCAGAACATACTGGGCAATGGTAGATCCCAGAGGTAGAGCTCTCTAAGATCAGCTGTCAGGACATCCTAGAACTCTACCCAGTCAGCAAGCCTTTGTCAGTGATGTAAACATTAGGAAAGGGTAGGCCAAAGAAGCCAGTTCCCTATTCAGCCAAAATAATCTGAGACCTTGGAGAGGAGCCGAATCCTGAAACACTGTCTAATTTCTTACTGCTTGTTTTATTACACTACTTATAGTGGCCGAGTTGCAAAGGAAGTAATGGAGTCAAGTGCCAAGATCAAACGGGAACCACCGGAAATTCACAGGTAGGCTGCCAGAGGCTTCCCCCAAAACCAGTTCTTAGCATAGGTCCCAGAATTTCAAAATAGCCAGCAGTGTGAGTAATGTAAAGATTCTGGCCATAGGGACTCCCAAAAGGGAAAGGAGAATAGGACAGGAAGGTGAAGAGACCCATCTCAGGTAAGGGCGTGAGGAACGTATGGCCCTGGTTTCCCTGAGCCTAGGTAGAGAATGAGGTCAGGGTGTGCTAATGAAGATAGTTCAGTACATCAGACCCAGGGTCCACCTTCTTGGGTAATTCTCTGCTGTCCTCTCAAGTCCTGGAATTGGTCAGACCATGGAGGACATGTTCAAACAGCAAGATTTCATTGGTTGTGGAATCAAGTCATTATAGGAAGTTAGGGATAGCCCCCACAACTCTGTAACACTAGGTCTAAAATAGTTCTGAGATCCAGGCTTCATGTTTAACTATAAATCATGCATTTCCAGAAACCCATCTCCTAGAACCTGATATGTGTAAAACCCAGAAATAATATGACTGGCCAAAAGAGCCAGGGTTCGCCAATCGGCCTGACCCTGGGAATGGGAGCATTACCACCTGCCCCGTCACACAGAGCCCCTGCCAATACCTGCCTCTGTCAGAAGTCAGAGGAGAGGAGGCTGCCATGTCCATCTTCAGGCACATTTTCAGGAGCACTACATGCATATCCTGGGCTACTACTCCCTGACCATCCTGCCCAGAAACCACTGGCACTATTGCCACACTAAAGAAAGGCTCAGGTGGATCTGGGATGTAGGGAAGTGGACAAGTATGAAGCAGTGTCTCTGACAGAATCCAGGGACTAAAGGCCAAAAGCAGGTATTAAAGATCTTAAAAAATAGGATGCCAGGATATCAGGTTGAGTGCTTGCCTTTGCAACCACAAGGAACCAAATCCTGGCCTGTGCAAAGTCATATGCTTAACTGCAGTGCAACTGGTGAAGGTTCCGCCTCCCATGCGGGAGGCCCCCAGTTCAGTTCCCACCCCGTGCAGCCCCACATCGACCTGTGTGGAATGAAACTAATGTATGGAGACTGCTCTGGGCCCTCCCCTCTTCTCTCTCTCTCATCTTCTCTCAAAAAAATTAATCTTAAAATAAATAAATAAATATATTAAAAAAATGAAACAAAAAAATTGAATACAGCCAAGCAATTCTAGTAGCTGCTCAACTCTGAGTTCTGACCACATCATTTGTGTACTGAGTGAACAGTTTTCTTTTTCTTGAACCTCAGAGCCGGGATGGTTCCCAGCCGCAGCTGTCCCTCCATAACCCATGGCCCAAGGCTGAGCAGCGTCCCTCGGACCCGGAGAAGAGCTGTTCACATCTCCATCATGGAAGGTAAGCATAAGCTCTGAAGGTGACCACAAGTTCCTTTAAGTTGTGACTTAGACCAGTTCCACTCCAGGACCTTGAAAAGTATTTGCATTAGCAACACAACAGCAAGTTTCTCCAATAGTAGGGAGGTTTTACCCCGTGGATGGGAACCCCAGCTGGGAACCACATGAAGGGGAACCCCATCCAGCCCTGCTGAGCTATAGTTCAGGAAGGGGTTGTAGAGCTGAGAGTATCTGGAGTATACCCTTGGGAAACAGTGTATGTGGGATCTACCAGATTCCATGTAGTCCTGAAATTGTTTTCCATAGCTGACCAATCTCCACATCTTAAATGATCAGAGTGGCTAAGGTAGTTAAACAAGAAATGAAAACTCCTGGTTCTTAAGCATTCCAGTAACTGCCACCTCCTTTACTTCAGTTGTACAAATCTGTCCTCTTGCTATCTGAATTCTTTAACATTGTCTCAGGAACCCCAGTATGCTTCGTCTCTCTCTCTCTACCTTTCCCTCCCTTTAGAGCAGTTGAAGGTGAGAAGAGAGACAAAGTCTATGTATCATCACCGAGTACTTAATACTGTTAGGAGACTCTTGAAATATAGCCCTCCTGCTGTTGTTACTGACCCAGTTTGCCCTGCAGGCTGGATACAGGTGTAAAGTTGAGTCTTTTCAATTCCCAATGATGATGGTTTGTAGACCCTCAGATCTCAAGCAGCAGGAAACAGCAGGATTATTCCAACCTGTCTCTGCCTTGGAGGCTGGAGAGGGAAGGCCCTTTGCCCTTTCTGAGGGAATGCTTGTTAATGAAAATGAAGAACCACTCCAGTTAGGATGGAAGCCGCTCTGCTGCTCCTGTGGGAGGACTTTATGATGTGTCACTGACTCTGCATTACCTGAGTACCGTTCTCTAAGGGTTGAGAACCTTGGTTGGGCAACCACCATCAAGTGCCTTAATTATTTGAGTACCTTTGTTGCTCCATTTGTTAAAAAAAAAAAAATCTCCCTCACCATGGGTTGCAAGAAAGCTGATGTATGCAGATGTACTTTAAAGAGATTCAAGCATGCACTGGGCAGGCAGCAAGCACAGCCCAGAGCCCTGGTCAGGAGTCAAAGATGAGGTTCAAATCAGAGCTCTGCCATGCACTTTCTGGGGCAGTTTGCTTAACCTCTCTGAGCCTGTTGCTCTCACTGTAGAGTGGGGTGTGAATGAGGAAGGATGGATGCCTTGTAAACCACCCAGTGTATCACTATGCAAGGTATGGCGTTACTGAGGTCTGAATATCATCAGACATGGAATCCTGATTTTCCCTCCTGTCTTAGGCTAAGTGGGAGAACTGAGCATGGCTCTTACTCACTGTTCCTCTTCTTTAGGGGTGTTCATGTTATGAAAGTGGAATGACTTTCTTCTCCTTTTCTGAGGAAACATAACTTTCTCCCTTGTGTCCCCTCTTTCCATCCATCCTGAGGCTGAAGCCACCAGGTTAATCCTAGCAGAGGATAAACACAACCCACTTTCAGCCCCAGAGCCACCTCCTCACACTTTAGAACCACTCAGCCCAAAACCCACTGTCTCTAGCTTCACACCCTGGATTTTCTGGGACAGCCCTGATTCCCCCTATGCTCTGGTACTGTTCCCTGGCCTCTGTCCCTCACTCTCTGAGAGGTCTAAGGCCCTTATACGGACCTCAGGGAAGCAGCTACAGGCTGGGGAAGCATTACTTTTTATGGCTGTAAGTGCTTCTGACTGAATCCAGTCCCCTGATAACATGGGCCTCTCAAAGCTGCTCCTTCCCTGCAGCTCAGCCTGCTGAGGCTCATGGAGCTGACCCTCTCTCTCTAGCACAGGAGGTACTGCCAAGGGGCTGCCATAGCATGAGATCAGCGAAACTCCTTTGTCCCTAGTTGGTTTTCGTCCTTTCTATCTTCTTGTCTGGCTGGTCTCTACTGAAGAAGAATCTGCTTTCCTGGGCCACCATGGGGAAGAGTCTGGTTAAGATTCACACCAGGGTCCGTGTTCAGCTCCGGGTGACTAATCACTGCCTTCGGCCCCTGAGTGTGCGCATCCTGAGGATGGGGTCCCGGCTCCAGGGTAGGCTCCTGACCACTGTGTCCCCCGGCCCGCTGGGAGCCACCTCTGGGGCAGGCAATCAGCTGGAGCACCTCCAAGGTAAAAAAGTCACTCCTCTGTTTTGCTGTGCCACTTGCCCAGATCCTACCCACCCTCTCCATCCCAGAATAATAGGGGTTGAGGCGGGTGGTGGTTGATAGTGAAACCTGAAGTCCTGTAAGGGACTAACCTGACATAGGAATAACCATTTAGGTAAGGTCTATTGAGGGAACAGAAGATCAACATTTACTGAATAATTCTGTTTGTCAGATACTCTATTAGAAATGTTCTCTCTGATGTCACAGCCTTTGCTTCTCTCCTTCTCCAACTTAGGGCTGAATTGTAGGCCAAGCTAAGCTTGCATTAAAGTAGCTTCTGGTAGCTAAGCTGGCCATGCTGTGGAAGATCTGGCAATCAGAGCTGTCCTTGTGAGAGGATAGCCCCTTGAAAGGGTGTGAGGTGCCCTATGCAGGGGTGCTGAGGTTCCAGAGAAAAGGCGGTGGGGTGGGGCAGAGAAGTAGCTGAGAAAGGAGCCGAGTCAGCAACGTGTATCAGGTCCTGGAGATTTCTGTTTTATCAGAGACCCATTGCATACTCCTAGGTACATATTCCTAATGCTGCACATTGGGGAATAAGGGAGGAATAGTGGGGAAAACAACAGGAGATCAAAGGCCCATCAGGAGCTCTAGAATAAGGAATGGGCTCTTAATTTCACATTACACAATACTTTCTTGGGCAAGTAGGACCTAAATCTAAGAAAGGTGCAGGATGTTGATTTAATTCATCCCTGTTGTTCCACTCCCCAAATCCAATTACATAATCATAGAAAGATTATGAAATAGATGCTTGGATTCTCCCCTTGCCTTTGCCATTAGTAGCCAACTATTTGACTTCAAGCAATTTCTGTAGCCTCTCACCCTCACTACTTCACATAGTTGTTGAAAGATAAAATAAAACTGTTTTTAAAGGTTTCAAACATTATACAAATTGAAGATTTTAGCATAGGGACAAACAAAATACAACTACCGTAAGATCTTAGAAGCTTCTGCAAACAGAAGTGGAGACAGATATACTAATGGTGAGGTGAGGGGGAGTATAGGTGGATAATGGGGTTGCCATTGCCTCGCACCCCCACCCTTTGTTCATAACCCAGATTCCAGTGTTTGTTCCTCTGGAGAATCCTTAACTGTGTCTGTGCTGCGACAGCTCTAGCAGGCTGGGGATCGGATTTAGTTAGGGTCAATTTAAGAGCAACAGGAGGAGACTGGCTTCACTTGTCACAGAGGCAGTGAGAGATGCTCTGGCACCACCAAGATGTCCAGGAATGGAAAGTACAGACACTGAACCTGAAACAAGAAGCCATTTCCTTGGGAGCACTGTGATGTGGGCCATACTCGGTGACTCTGAGCCCACATCCTCTGGCCTGGGTGATTGCTCTTTGGTTGAGGGAATAACCAGCTCCTGATTTTCCCTACCACAGCTTCAGCCCTGGAAAGAGGGAAATGTTCCATTTGAGAAATTAAAGAGATAATGGGTAGTTCTAGGGCCAGAAGACCCTTTCTAACAAATGTCAGAGAATTACCCCCAATTCAACAAGATCTTCAAAGACCACTCTGCACTCCAGAGTGTCTAAAATGGGGGAGCTGCCAGCCTATTTTGGACTGAGATCAGTCTGACGTAAAAAGGGAGGGAACTGGCCAAGGCTATCCCTGTCTCCATCAGAGAGCCCTTAGGAAGAGCAGATAGGGTTTTCACATCCTACAAGATCAGGATGGCAAGAACTGGGAGGCTGAAGAGACCCATAGCCAATTGCAGGTATCCCAAAAACGACCTCACGAGCTCAAAGAACTGTGTGCCTGGCTGTTAGAAGGACATTCACCCCCTGAATCAGGATTAGCTGAGGCCCAGTTGAGCAAAACAGTCTTATCCTCCCTATTCCTGCTTCTCAAGGCCCTCAGTCCAAGAGGCAAACTTAAGTTCCCTTAACTATGGCCCCTGCTCTGGATCAGAGACCATCTGAAATTCAGATTCTCTTTCAAGTTAGGGCTAAAACCAGGCCCAGGACACCAGAGGCAGGAAAGGCAGAGCCTTTTAACAAATGTGGTCAAAACCCTAAGACAGAAGAAAAAAACGTATGCAGGAGGACAGAAAGCCTACTCATGTTCCTTTTGCCTTTCCAGGCCTAGAGTCCCTACGGGACAGTGCACACTCCACCCCAGTGCGTTCCTCCTCCCATGGGGACACCTTCCTGCCTCACGTGAGAAGCAACCGGGCAGATAGCAGTGAGCGAGTGGCTGTGATTGCAGACGAGGCCTACAGTCCTGCAGACAGTGTGCTGCCTACCCCTGTGGCTGAGCACAGTCTCGAGCTGATGCTGCTTTCCCGGCAGATCAATGGGGCCACCTGCAGCATCGAGGAGGAGAAGGAGTCTGAGGCCAGTACCCCAACTGCTGCAGACGTGGATGCCCTTGGGGGAGAGCTGAGGGCCCTGTGTCAGGGGCACGGCAGGTCAGAGGAGGAACAGGTGAATAAGTTTGTTTTAAGTGTCCTCCGTTTGCTCCTTGTGACCATGGGACTCCTCTTTGTTTTGCTCCTTCTCCTGATCATCCTTACCGAGTCTGACCTTGACATTGCCTTTTTCCGCGATATCCGCCAGACCCCAGAGTTTGAACAATTCCACTACCAATACTTTTGTCCCCTCAGGCGATGGTTTGCCTGCAAAATCCGCTCAGTGGTGAGCCTGCTCATTGACACCTGAGAAGGCATGACTCCTCCCAATAACTAGCCAGGTGGATCAAGGAGCCCGGCTACCCATTCCCAGCAATGGGACCCATCTCGGAACCATCGGCACATGTACCAAGTCCTCCTCTCATGACTCAAAGTCCACAGACTAGGAGGGTCATTTCCCAGGAGAAAAAAGGGATAGGCTCCTGCCCTGTCTAAGCAAACTGGGAAAGCTCATTTGCTTCAGAGGTTCTTTCAAGAAAGGCTCGGCGACTCTGTTTCTCATCCTCCCAATTTGCAGGATAACTTTTGGTTTTGAATTTTGATTTTTTCATAGATGTGTATTATTTTCAAAGTATCAAATAAAAGTAATTTATTTTACTATTACTGATTATCACAGTAGTGTCACCTAGCAGCTGGGACACTAGTTGAAGAAAACAAGAGAGCTGTTGTCTTCTGTACTCTGCAGTTTTCCTGCTGGGCTCCAGCAGGCTCAGTAGGGCAGGCCAGGGGTCTGGACAGTGCGGACTGAGTTTTCTTGCTAGATAGAGCTTTTTACAAAAGTAAACATCCCTGTAGAATGATTAAATGGAAAGTTGCTTCTTATGATGGTCTGAGTTGGATTTTCTTTTCCTTTTGTTTTTTTCAAATCTGAGCAGAGTGGGCATCTGAAGGGACCACCGCTACAGCAGCAGCAGCAGCAGGGGTGGGGTAAGTCTGTCCCCTTAGACTAGAGCCTAGTGGGCATCAACGTGAGTTTTGTATAATGAACTTAAGACTTCTGTGAATTTTTTCTAAAGAACCTCAAGACTTTTATAGCACTCCAGAGGCATTAGATGAATTCAGAGGTACCAGAGATAGGACTGTCAGAAATGCTGGACAAAATATAGTTAACAGAAACCAGAGCTAAGGTACCTGAGAGACTGCTGAGATTCAGAGAGCAGTACTTATTTTGTACATCCCCCACCCCTCGGAAAAAGACTATTTCAATTTATATTTTAACAACAAAATGTTATTTTCTTATCAATTCATATTTTGTTTTTACTTTATGGATTAAGAAAATAGAGCCTGATGAACTAAACGATGCAAGACAGAAACTGATCCTGAGAATGAAAAACTTCAGAAAAGTAGAATTCCAAGATCAACAAACAGCCTTGGAAGGGACCAGGAAAAGAATCTCTTTAAATAGTTCTAAGAGATGAATACCAAGAAAGAAGGTGAACTTGGCAGAGACTAACACTTAGATGTAGAAATACTGCCCCCTAGGGTCGTCCTCTGCATCAGGAAAATAGAAGTTGTAGGAAAGCACTTGCCATCTTTGTTGAGGGAAGCCATGGAAGCACACAGAAGCGCAGAATGGGAAGGGTGAGTGGGGGGGTCCGAGCCCTAAGCTCGGCAACTATTACAACCATTCACACAGTCTTGTTTTCATCTCAGGGAGGGCCTGAGGACTTATTTAAGGATCACTAGTGGACAAATTTCTGGAATCTACACAATGGAGCAGCTGCTGACACCCTATGATGTTGAGCAGCCCTCGATTTGCTTTCCCCCAGTCTGTCCCCTGAAATGGCAGAACAATATCCATATATGGAATAAATGGGGCTGCGTAACTTCAAATGCCCATTCATCTAGACCAAGGGTCAGCAAACTTCTGTAAAGTGCCAATAGTAAATACTTTTATTTTGGTTTGTGAGCCATACTCGGTGGCAACTACTCACATCTGCCGCTATAGCACAAAAACAGCCATAAGTAATACATAAATGAAGGAATATGGCTGTGTTCCAATAAAACTTTATTTATTAAAAGAGACAGTGAGCTAAATTTGGCCCACCAACCCTGATCTACATAATAAAACTGCTCCTTACCAAAAGGTCAGCTCTGCTCTAATTCCTGACGAGTGTTAAAGATCCAAGACCACTTCCCAGTGGAGACACTGGCATTGCTTGTTTAAAGGGTGCTTGAACAACCAACCAGCAAAGTGATGTCTGATGAGCAAGACCAAGTTCTGGAATGATAAAACATGGCCAGGATCTAAGACTGAAAGGCCTGTCTGATCATTTCCATACCAGCAACAATTTGGGCAGAATCAAACACCTATTTACCAAGTGACAAGACAAACTGAGAGAGACCCTAGCAAAGATTAGGGATCATTTAGAATCAACTAGCTACTGCCACTTGCCATCTACAAAGGAAAGGCTTTATTTAGCACAGGACTGAAGTGAAAAATAGACTCAGAGAAGAAAAGGCTGTCAAGAAATTGGGGGCTGGTTTTAACCTGGATATCTACTGTCTTATGCAACATAGCAATTATCTTTTAGTGTAGTGTTCCTACCTCAGTCTGTAGAATATGGTGTTTCTATGCAGTGAGTGATAGCCTCGACTCTGACCTTTCATATTCATATTAAAGAAAGTGCAGTATTCCATTTCCTGGTACATTACTTGTGTCTAGAGTTCTAATAGTACAATAGTCCATACCACTTCCAACAGCTAGATTTTTCTCAGTAGAAACTTTCAGATTATTTTTTCCCAGGGCTTATCCAAAAAACACAGATAGAAAAGTTTCCTTCAATTTGCTTTTCAAATAGTGCTTGAATAACAAACCTTAGTTAGTGACTTGTCTTTTTCCATATCTCCCAATCACTAAAAATTGTTCAAGCTTTTAACCTGGTTTTACCGTGTATCTACTATGTCTCCCATTTTCTCTAAAAATTAGTTTGATCTTGTAGAAAAAGCAATGGTTTCCATAGCTTCATGAGGAAATAACTCTCTTACTAAAAAATAGTGTACTGCATCTTTAAGCAGTATAGGGTAAACTACCTGCAAATGTGAATTTCTTAGTTTCATTAAAAAATTATAGTTGTTAACCTTTCGTGTGCCAAAAATTCTAAGTTACATTTTCCTTAAAAGCAATGTACTTTTTTCTACATATCCGGTATGTAGTTAGCATAAAATCATTGGTGCCATGAAAATTATTTTTAAATTTAAATAAATATTTAAATATCACAGAAGAGTAGACTCTTTTTTAACTTACAGCCTGTCTCACTTTCTCCTCAGTTACCAACACATAGACAAACGGATATCAATGGGATTTACACAGCTGACTACTATTCTCAAATGAAAGAAAAAAATCATCATTTTGCTTATATTCATCTATTACCCTGGCCTCCAAAATAAATACAGTTAGGAAATTAGAACCTATAAGCGTGAAATAAATAATTTTGAAAAACAGTACCTCTTTTTATCTGATGAGGAAAACCAAGAGGTGATTTTTCCCAAGGTTACATAGTTTTAGAGCCCAAAGTAGGATATGGACAGTCCAGCTTCTAGAGCAGCCTGGACTAAGAGGAAGATCAGAAAATACTTCCTGTGAAGGGAACAGAATGATATCACTACTATAGTAACAAACCTCATATTTATAAATTACAGGGTCCAGCAGAAGTAACACCCCCTTTCTATGAACTTGTAATCCATAGCAAATCTTTTATTACATAATCATAAGCATGTAATTCTGCAACATAACCATGTCACACTCAAGCACACTAAACTATGTTAAAAAGGGTGTTATTTTAGCCAGACCCTGCACAGAATACATTCCTATGGCATTATTTCCTCCGATTATGTATTATCTCACTCTGTGGCTAAATTCCATGAGGATAACAGGTGAAACTAGGCTCCACTGTGTTAGCTTATTATCTAATCTTAATATTTTCAATTCTACCTGCCCTTTAATCCTCTGTTCTACTGCCAGATCATCTTCCTAAAGCACTGATGAAATTATGCCACTCACCTCCAAATTTTCAGGTTCCCATTACCTATAAAATGATATTTAGTGCCCTGTACCCAGTGGAGGTGTTTTTTTTTTTAATGACAAGTCTTTGCTTAAAGTGACCTGAAGAGTAAAAAACATAACCACCAGTGGATGGGAGTGATTTCCCATGATCCTCCAGATTTACAGCAGCCAACCTTCTTTGAATACCTAACGAGGACTCACCTATGCACACACCCTTTTCAGGGCCCTGGTACCCACTCCCTCTGCTTAGGATACCTCAGCCATAACCAAGCCTCTATGCACCTGAACACACGTCTGGTTTTAGCTCATGAACAGGCTTCCTCTACACATCCCTATAACTTGCTGATAGAGTGCAATAAGTCTGGCAAAAGATATTTTTAAAACATTTTCTCTTGCACAGCTTCCATTTTAGGAAAAGGTAAAATGTTTTATCCCTCACTCTGTATAACTGCTAAATGTTATCTTCTGAGTTCCCCCTTTTCATTTAAAAATCCAAATATTTATATCCAAATAAGCCAGAATATTTCTCTATGCCATCTTGGAACTAAAACTCATTACTAGCTATCAATACCATACTAAAAGGGAAGGAAAAATTTCTGAAGTACTCTGTCGAATAAAAAAATAAGGACAACTTAAACAAGACACCTAAGTTTTTGGAATTTGAAGTTAGAGGGCATATATTTCTTGCTCTCAGGTTTGATATAAAAGGCATATGCATCTGCCCTCCTCATTGGCCCATGCACTGCATACTGGCTAAAAGGATATAAATCTTTGTAACCACAGCTCTTAATATTTCCTGCTTTTCTGGAGAACTAACTTTGCAAAGTTTTCTCTGTGGAAAGGAAACTCAAAGGACAAAATACAGTGATGCCTTGGAATTCGAATTTAATCCATCCCAGAACCCTATTCGAGTTCCAAAATGTTTGAGTTGCAAGATGAGTGGGCGTTCGGATTAAGCTACAGGCTGTTTGTTACAGTAGATATGTCCCACGCAAACAACATTTTGGCATTCGGATTTCCAAAGCAGCGTTCGGATTCCAAGTTGTTTTGAGTTTTGGGGTGTTCGGATTCCAAGGTATCACTGTAGTAAAAGGATTTAAACAACTCAGACTCTATTAATTCCTAAATCATTTCCAGTCTCTTCTAGCCTGACCAAGTTTCTGTCCAACCAAAATGAGATATATCTCCTTTCTCTTTAAAGTAAAAAGAAAAAACACCCCACAAACAAAAAGGCTGGTTATCTCAAATAATTCAAGTGAAATTCAGAGCTTACCATACTTAATTATAAAGGCCAATTTACAAAAAAAAAGTTTATCCTGGAGAGAGAGCAATCACAATATATGCATAATTACAGAAGCCCAAAGCCTTAATAAGGGAGTCTCTGGGAGAAGTACCTTTCACAACAGATTACAGTTTAAGGATGTCCTAAGGGAAACAATTTTCCTTTACATGCTTTCTAGAGTTAAATAATTACTCCATTACAGAACTTATCACAGAGAAAAAAAACCCACTCATTCTCCTGCCTTCCTGCATTACCTCAAGAAGATAGAACTCTATTAAAAGGATTTGAATATAAATAACAGTGTATGAAGCTTTAATAGCAAAAGAAACCACAAAAATGAGAAACATCAATAATTTGCTAACATTTATTGCAGAAGCCAGGCAATTACCACAAAAGCTTAAATTTGAGTTTTCAAAATCTTAAAAAAACAAAAACAATTCCAAAAGAACTAGCCACTCTAGAACCTGTAGAAAAGGAAAAGAGAGCATAAAGGCTTTGTTTATTATTTCTAGGACAGTGTAACTATAACTCAACCTCACTTAGCATTACTTTCCATTTCACAGTTAATATTTCCATCTCACTTATCAATTCCTGTACTCATATCACCATGAAAAGAGAATACTATTCCTTATAAACATCTACAACCTATTATTAAATTAAGCCTCATAACACTGAGATTTTAAAACCCAGAAGAGGAAATTAGGAAAAAAATTGTTCTTTAAGGAAATTATACATGTCACTATTCATGTGATATACAATTACAATAAGGTATTTTCTCTTAGATTTCAAACATATTGCTGAAGCTATTTACAAAAGCCTTTTCAGTAGTATTTTGGCAATGAACAACAATGAAAAAAGTTGGATAGGTACTGTCACACAGTAACATTAGACACCAATTTAGTAGCACCCCTTCCAACAAAAGACATTCAAATTGCCATAACTTCTGAAAATGTGTATTTTTATGAACAAATGACCAAAGTGGTGTTTCATAACATTTCCCCAAAATATAAATAGGAATAAAAGTATTCATTTAACAGGCTACTGAATCTAATGGAAAATTTAAAAACAGGGACAGATAAGGTGCCTGGGACTCTCTAAGGAGCTTTCACTCCTTAATCATGACCCGCAATACCACAGTAATAAATACATTTTATATCAATATACATATGCATCCTTATGAGGAAGGGCTGATAAATTTTGCCTCCACTGTAATATTTTGTTACATTAGACATTATCTGGATAAAACCCGTTCAGTGTAGTTACATGGTATCTCCCCTGCATCATTCTTGACCTTGCACACAGATGCTTACCGTACATTCTTCACCCAGTGCTTAGTAGAAATGGAAGAGTGTTCAGATGTTTGGTTCAAACAGCGTGCCGTTACTGAATTCTTAACAGTGGAAAAAGTTACTCCAATTTTTTGAAAGTTTTTAAAAAGAAGGTGACGACTTCTTAAAAGATCATTACAGATGAGGAAACTTGGGAACATCATCATAACCCTGAGAATAAAAGGCAGTCCATGGAATACTGCCATAAGGGATCACCTCAGCCTAAAAAGTTCAAAACTGGGAAAGCCGGGATGGCTCAGTGGGTTAAGCACTCACTTTGCAGCCTTGGGGACCAAGGATCGAATCCCAGCCCCGGCCCATGTGGACCCATATGCTGAACTGGGGAGTGCCCCAGTTCAGTTCTCACCAGGGTGAGACCCTGGCCCAGTTCCTGCCCTGTGCAGCCCCTAGCCCACCTGTGGAATGAAACTACAGTGGTCCCTCGTTTTTCGTGGTTAATGGGGACCAGAACCTTCCGCGAAAGCTGAAAAACCGCGAAGTAGGATTTGCCCCTAGGAATTTTCTCATTGGTCAATGTCGCACCGGAAACCAATCACGCGCCTTTATGAGAGCCCGTGGTATGGACTCTGAGTCAACTCATCTCTTTGTTTGACATGCAGGGATCCTTCTCTCTCGCGCATCCACATGAAACAACGCTCCTTTCCACAATGTGGCTGCCGACATGGTTGTATTTTTTCATTTTTATTTTTTGATGAATATTTTGGGAAAACCCGCGAAGCACTGAAGCCGCAAAGCATGAAGTGCAAAGTGGCGAGGGAACACTGTATGTGGAAAAACCAATGATGTGCAACTATGGAGAATGTTCTGGGCCCTCCCCCTTCTCTCTGTCTCTGTATCTCTTTCTCTCTCACTCTCTTCTCTCTCTTTCTCTCTGTCAAAACAATAAAAATAAATCTAAAAAAACCCCAAAAACAATACTTAAAAAAAAAAGGTTCAAAACTCAGGTCTTAGCTAGAAAGATGATGATCACTTATGGCAGTATTCCAAGGACTGCCTTTTGTTCTTGGGGTCATGATAACAGACCCAAGTTTCATCACCTTGGGTCCATCTTCTTTAATGAACTTTAAAAAGTCCTCACCTTCTTTTCAAAACTTTCAAGAAAATTGGAGTAACTTTTTCCGCTGTTAAGAATTCAAAAAAGCATGCTGTTTGAACCAAACATCTGAAACACTTCCATTTCAATAAGCACTGGGTGAAAAATTCAAGCTTCGGTGTATACAAGATCAAGAATGATGGAGGGGAGATACTATGTTACGAACAAAACCAGTTGTATCCAAATATGTCTAATGTGACAAAAAGAAATATTACAGGGGAAGCCGGGAGGGCTCAGCAGGTTAAGCACTCACTTTGTAGCCCCAGGGATCAATGATTGAAATCCTGGCCCCAGCCTGTGTGGACCCATATGCAGCCCAGCCTCAGCCATACAAGTATGTATACACATATAACTAAATTTCACAAAACAATACTTATTCTAATTATGTTTTACATTCTTTACTATTTCTTTCCTTCTCATTTTTTAAAAATAATGATCACAGCCACTAAATTGATTACATGTGAGTAGCTACAACCTATAGTCTGGAAAACTGCGGTCTGAGGGCAATCTCACACTGGATTACAGGGATAAGGTAGATCCAAACCTTGTGCCTAGGAGCCCTAGGATTTCTCGGTTGTGTTTCAGAGGCGGCAAAAGGGAAAGGGTCATCATATACAGACCCAAGCTTTGCCCAAGTGAACCAAAGCTTCTCAGCAATTTTGGGATTTCACATAAGATTTAATTTAGAGACAGGAAAAATGCATTCTTGGTTTAAAAAATTAGGCTTCAAGATCACTGAGTTAGATGCAACCCCTTGCAGTTTGTGAGTCTAGAAATATTCACTCCAAACTATAAAATCACAAACCCGTATGTCACTATAGAATTAAAACCATATCAGAAGTCAGCGTCATGGCAGAGTGAGAAGACTCCATGGTTTCTCACCTTAAATTTATAACAAGTCGGACAACTAATTCAACAAAAGATGCCATGCTTAACACACAAACATGCCTGAAAGATCCACACATCAGGAAACTGAAGGTGGGCATACTGGAACAAGTAGGCAGGTACAGAGGAACAGCAGGGGCGGCCCATAGACATAATTCAATGCCCACTGTGGCTCCAGCAAGCACAGTAGCAGAGGAGTCGGTATAGTCCTCAAACTATAGCCTGGAGCATAAAAGGGGAAAAAGCAGTTTCTCTCCAGGAAAAGGCATCTCCTTTTCCCACTCCCCATCACAGAAGAACCAGGTAGAGGAAAGCTTCAAAAAAAATACAGCAATGTCAACACCCTTTGCTGATGGGGGCAGAGCTGCGAGCCCATGGACTTACCCTCCCTAGCCCCATACTCCATGATAGAACCCAGTAAAGAAAGCGAGGAAGTTTTAAACAACGCAGCAGTGCTGACAGTCGTTACTGGAAGGGGAGATGAGCCACGAGATCACAAACTTGTCCTCTCTGCCCCACACTCCCCCACAGAACCCAGTAAAGAAAATTGAGATGCCCCAAGCAGCAGAGAAAACAGAAAGTATCCTACCTATCAACCTACTGAACTATTGAGAGCAATACATTATTAAATTAAGGGTTTACCACCTCAAATATGCACACAGAGAAACAATCCATCAAATATTATGAACTAAGGTAAGTTGGGAGGACAGAAAGGAAAATTAAATCTCCAAAAACCAAACTCACAGTCATGGAAGACAGTGATTTAAATAGCAGAAAATTCAAGACAGCATTTATGAAGAAACTCAATGATATATGAGAAAACTCAGAAAGGCAGTTCAGTGAGCTCAGGAATAAAGCTGATGAAAGGAATACTTTACCAGAGACTAAAACTATAAAAAAAAGGACCAAACATACTCTGTAGCTGAATAACTCAGTAAAGATGATGAAGAATGCACTAGAGAGCACTGGGAATAGAGCAGACCAGTTTGAAGAGAGAATTAGCAAGCTCAAAGATAGAAACCATGGGGAAGCTGGGATGGCTCAGCAGGTTGAGCGCTCGCTTTGCAGCCCTGGAGCCCAAGGATCGAATCCTGGCCCTGGCCCAGGCAGACCCACATGCTGAACTGGGGTGTGCCCCTAGTTCAGTTCTTGCCGGGGCCTATGTGGGAAGTTCCCGGCCCAGTTCCTGCCCTGAGCAGCCCTGCACCCACTTGTGGAGTGAAACTATATGGAAAACTAATGCTGCCAACTACGGAGACTGCTCTGGGCCCTCCTCCTTCTCTCTGTCTCTCTCTGTCTGTCTCTCTCTGTCAATAAACAAGAAAAATAAATCTTTTAGAGAGAGAGAGAAGGATGGAGAGAGGGAGGGAGGAAGGACACTATGAGAACTTGTATGACTACATTAGGAAGAGCAACATAAACATAACAGTTATATTGAAAGGAGAAGAGAGAGGAGAAGGGAACAGAGAGCCTATTCAAACAAATAATGAGAACTTCTCAAACCTAAGGAAAAAACTGGACTTTAGAACAGAGGAAGCTACCAGAATACCTAATTATATCAACACAAAGAGACTTTTTCCAAGACACATTTTCTTCAAACTCAAAAATCAATGACAAAGAATTCTTAAGGAAGCCACGGAAAAAAAGGACTGTAATGTACAAAGGAAAGCCCATTAGATTATAATCAGACTTCTCAGTAGAAACATTACAAGACAGGAGAGAATAGAAGGAAATTATCAAAATATTAAAACAGAGGAACCATAAACCAAAGGTAACATATCCAGCAAAGTTGTCCTTTAGATATGAAGAATAAAGGCTTTCCCAACAAGCAAAAAGTGAATTTACCACCATAATACTTGCCTTACAAGAATTGTTTAAAGGAGCTCTTCCACAAAAAGAAGATAAAAGTATATAAAAGTTGGAGTAAGATGATTAACAGACAGAAGCAGGAAATGGAAAATCTTCAGAATAAGATATTAAACACTTACAAAGTTTAAAGGGGGGGAAAAGGTAGGCATTAAAAAATAACTACTTCAATTTGGTAATGCATGCACAACAAAAAGAGACAATTTGTGACAAAATCTTAAAAGGAGAGGTAGAAAAGGACTGAATGGGATAGGTAAGAGGCAATCAGAAGAACTATTTTATGTATGAGACATGTTACAAACCTAATAGTAATCACAAAACAAAAATCCAGAGTTGACACAGAAAACATAAAGAGAAAACAGAAAATAAAATCATAGAAAACAGCCAAACTCAAATAGCAGACAAAAATCACAAGAGAGGGAAGGCCAAGATGACTCAGCAGGTTGAGCACGCGCCTTAAGTCCCAGGGTCCAAGGATTAAATCCCGGCCCTGGCCCATTTGGACCCATATGCTTAACTGTGGCATGCCCCCAGTTTGGTTCTCACCAGGGGGAGCCTCCCATGTGGGAGACTTCCAGTTCGGTTCTTGCCCAGGGCGTGCCTCCTATGTGGGATGCCCTGGCTCACGGGGGCATGCCCCCACCCCCCCACCCCCGGCAGGTTCCTGCCCTGTACAGCCCCGAGCTCACCTGTGGAACGAATCTATGTAGAAAACTAATAGCGTGCAACTATGGAGACTTGCTGTGGGCCCTCCCCCTTCTCTCTGTCTCTCTATCAAAAACAGTAAAAATAAATCTTCAAAAAAAATCACAAGGAAAAAGAAACAGAGATATAGAGCAACCAAAAAATAAAATGGTGTAGTAAGTCCTCATACATCAATCATTCTAAATGTAAATGGACAAGCTCACTAATCAAAAGGCACAGAGTAGCTGGATGGATTAAAAAACAAGACCCAACTTAATGTGGCTTGCAAGAGAACCATCTCAGCTACAAAGACAAACAGGCTCTAAGTAAAAGGATGGAAAATGATCCGTCAAGCAAATGGCACCCAGAAAAGAAAAGTGGTTAATGGTAGTTATATCAGGACAAAATAGATTTTAAAATAAAAGAGGTAACGAGACAAAAATGGACATTTTATAATGATGAAGGGGACAACTCATCCAGAAAATATAAAAGTTATCAATATATATGCACCCAACCTGGGAGTGCTAAAATATATAAAGCAATTACTAACGGACCTAAAGGAAAAAAACTGAAAAAAATACAATTATAGCAGGGGACCTGAATAACCCATTGACAGCAATAGACAGATCATCCAAACAGAAAAAAGAAGAAATACTGCTATTCGCAACAACATGGATTGATAGACAAGAAAGAACCTTATGATTTCACTCATATGTGGGATATAAAACAAAAAGCAACAAACAAAACAAAAGAAAAACTCCTCATAGATACAGACAACAGAATGGTGGTTACGAGAGAGGAGGGGTTGGGAGAGGATGAAGAGGGTAAAGAGGGTCAAATATATAGTGACAGAAGACCTGAATTCGGATGATGGGCATACAATAGAGTATACAGATGTGGTAGTATGAAAATGTACACCTGAAATTTATATGTTATTAACCAGTCACCCCAATAAAGTTCTTTAAAATCTTATCATTAGATCACAAAAATGTTTAAACTGATCAAAGCTTTATAATTTATGTAAGAATTTCTCCACATGTTGTCTGATTAAAGTGCTGAAGGCATCAGAGCCTCCTTCAAATTCCCTCTCCATTCTGTAGAAACTACCTCTAAGGCTTCTCTCGCATTAAAAGTACATTCTGCTCATAGTTCTTATTCATAAATCAATTTATATCTGCCATGCACACACTAATTAAGTTGGACAATTGGTGCTGCTAAACCAAAATCCTAGCAACTTTCTTAATTCATAAAAACATGTATCTTCCCACTGGAATTACCTCCAGCCAAAATATACCGAGTTGGGTGCATAGCATTGATAGAACACACAGAGACAAGGCACTCTTCATCAAGAAAAGAATGCACCCACTCTCCTGTCTCATGGAAGACTTGCACCTGTCGTGGATGGGCCATGCTGCCAACTATGACACAGTCTTCTTGTTTAGGGTCCCACACAGCTCGGAACCTGGTCAGCCATCGCCCAGTAATGGTGTTGTGCCTGTTAAAAAAACAAATAAATGTTTATAAAATATTAATAGTAAATGTTAAATAACTCAAGGTAGCAATTGGCAGAGGGTAAAGATGGCTTTGCTCCTAAATGCTGGTTTTCTCTGCCAAGATTCTTTAAGTTACTGAGTTATCATCAACCTAATCTTATTCTTCCTACAAGAATGAAATCCAGGACACACTATGTCTTCTGCATTTGTGAATCTTCAGTGCAGAGTACAGTGGTTTATGCTCAGTTGGTAGTCTGTAAGCGTCTACTGAAATGGCACCTTTTTTGTTAACTATTTTCCAGTTCAACAGTACCCCTCCCTTTTTTTTGCACAAATAGAAGCCCTAGAACTAACAAATATATAATCTAGGTTATCACTGTTTTAACAAGGGCTGCTATTTCCCATATTTGTATTCCTCTGATAACCAAACCCTACAATCATTTTATATTTCCATACAACTTTAAAGGAAAATATACATTTGGGGATCAAAGAAAAACATCACAAGAGACATTAAAAAAATGCCTGCAGACAAATGAAAATGAAAACCCAACATACCAAAATGTATGGGATGCTGTGAACACAATACTAACAGGGAAATTTATAGTGATAAACACATTAAAAAAGATCTCAAAATCAACAACCTATCTATACCTCAAGAAAAAGAAACTAAACCAAATACTAGCAAAGCATATAAGGATTAGAACAGAAATAAATGAGATGGAGAATAGAAAAACAACAGAAAAAACTAAAGTTTCTTTTTTTAAGATCAAAATTGATAGAAATGAGAGAAGACATTACAACTGATGTCACAGAAATAAAAAGGATTACCGTATAAGAGAATACTATGGGGGGAAGCCAGGATGGCTCAGTGGGTTAAGTGCTCACTTTGCAGCACCGGGGACCAGGGATCAAATCCCGGCCCCAGCCCATGCAGAACCATGTGCTGAGCTGGGAGTTCCCCAGTTCAGTTCTCTCTCTGTCTGTCTGTCTGTCTGTCTGTCTGTCTGTCTCTCTCTCTCTGTCAAAAATAAAAATAAATAAATAAAAATATATTAAAGAGAATACTATGGGAGAGATCCAAGATGGCGGCATGAGAGGAGAACGCCGATAACTGCCTGGGAAGGGCCTTGTGAACAGAGGGGTATCCACAGGGGAAACCCTGAGAAGAAACCTCAACTAAGAGAACCACACAACACGGAACAACACACAAAGGTTAGAGAAAAAAGGGGAGAGCGGGAGAGGAAAAGGGAAGCAGCGGTTCGGGGACAGAGACTCGGAGCGCGGCCCGGGGCTGGCAAAAACAAAGGGGGGTTGGGGGACTACGGTCAAAGTGGAGCTGGATCGAGGGCGGGCTGGAAGCCGAGACCTAGGGAGCGTGGAAGCCCCACAAGCCTGTGGACAATTTAACATCCGAACTCAAGGGACAGCACGCAGTGCCCTAATCAGATCACAGAGCCTAAAGTGGAACACGGACTATGGAGAAGGGCGGCTGCACTTCCCGGCGGGTGGGGTGAGGGCAGGGCACCAGCCCGCAACAGCTCAGCACCCCTGATTTACAGAGGAGATTGACTGTGAAGGAGCACCTTCTGAAGACAGGGTTCTTGAAGTGAGGGCTGGGGCTTGAGTGGGCACAGCTGCATTGGACGTGCTTGGAGTGAATCCGGTGGTCTCAACAGAGCCGGGAGCATAGAGCGGCTGCCACCCGAGCTACGGCCTGTGCGCACAGGGCTTTCGGCACCCCACCCACCCGGCCTACACGGCGCCACTGCCAGCGTGCAACTGGGTTTTCGGCGCCCCGCCCACTGGGCCGCCACAACACCACTGCTTGCTTGCCAGCGCGCAGTTGGGCTTTTTTTGGTGCCGTGCTCACCAGGCCGCTGCGGCGCCGCTGCCTGCTTGCCAGCGCACAATTGGGCTTTTGGTGCCCGGCTCCCTGGGCCACTGCGCATCATGTGCGCGCACCCGGGCTTTTGGTGCCCCACCCACCGGGCAGCTGCGGCACCGCTGCCTGCTTGCCGGCACGCTACAGGGCTTTTGGCGCCCTGCTCGCCAGGCCGCCGCAGCGCTGCTGCCTGTGCGCGGGACCGGCTTTCGGCGCCCTGCCCACCGGGCCACTGCAGCACTGCTGCTTGCTCGCAAGCGCGCAGCTGGGCTTTTGGCGTCCTGCCCACCGGGCTTCTGGGGCGTTGCGGACCATGCGCACAACTTGGCTGCCGGCCGGGTCTCCGCAGTGTCATTGCCTGTGCGCGGGACTGCGCAGCCGACCGGGCCTCTGCCAAGCCCCAGCCCATCCAAGTGCTGCCCTGCGGGCATGGCTTACAGATACAATTAAAGGAGGGGCAGCCAGGAGGAGGAAAGACCAGAGCTCCAGCGTCCCGCCTGCACTGAACCACCAGCCCCCCTGCTGAAAGAGAAATCTGCTATTGTGTCTCAGGCCTGCCCTAGCTCCTGCTCACATGCACCCACCCCGGGCCACACCTTTACTACCCTGCTATCTAACAGCTAAGACAGCAACCTGAAGTGCCCCAGGACACAGAAGCTGTCTGCTTCCCCCAACCCTCTCCCAAAATCTCCTTCTCCCACAACTGAGCCCAAAAGAAAAAATAAAGAGAAGCCCATATGATCGGCAAACCCCCACAGGAATAACAGACTCATGCATAAAGCAAAAAGAACCACATCAAACACAATGCACACCTCAGAATCCAAAGCCCCTCCAGAAGATCAGGGGCAGTCTTTAGTAAAGGACCTTGCACACTTGGAATCAAATCTAAGTGAAACAGAATTCAGGGCTGCATTAATCAAGACACTCAGTGAGCTCACTCAATGCTGGCAAAGTACCCAGACAACAATTAAATTACCTCAACAAGAAATTTTCTGAGCAAAATGAGTACTTTACCAACAAAATTGAGAAGCTAGAGCAGAACCAAAAGGAACTCCTTAAAATGAAAGGCATCATGGGAGAGCTGAAAAAAGAACTGACCAGCATAGGAAACAGGGCTGACCAGCTAGAGGAAAGGATGAGTGAAACTGAAGATACAAACATGGAAATGTCACAGAGGGAAGAAGGGAAAGGAAAATCAAGAGAAATGAAAGAGCCCTACAAGAACTTTCTGACTCCATCAGAAAGAACAATATTAGAATAATAGGGGTACCAGAAGGAAGCGAGATGAAATCTTCTCAGAGTCTACTAAAGCAAATAGTGGATGAAAATTTCCCTAACCTGTGGAAGGAATTACAGCCTCAAATCCAAGAGGAAAGCAGAAGCCCTAACTTCCTAGACCCTAGCAGATCTTCTCCAAGGCACATTGTTCTGAAGATGACAAAAATCAATGACAAAGAAAAAATCCTCAAGGCTGCCAGGGAAAAGCAAAACATAACTTTCAAAGGCAAACCTATCAGGCTGTCACCAGACTTATCAGCAGAAACTCTGCAAGCCAGGAGGGAGTGGAGCCCAATCTTCAAAATATTAAAAGAGAGAAATTTCCAGCCAAGAATTAACTATCCAGCAAAATTAACCTTTAGATATGAAGGAGGAATTAAGGCCTTTACAGATATACAGAAGCTGAGGGAATTCTCCAGCTCAAAAC